>CAWUFW010018690.1:0-212574 GCA_963921515.1 Calotriton arnoldi | reverse complement strand
TTTATAGGGGAATAAGTGAAATGTTAAAAGCAATTGGTGAATAATATTTTTATTTATTAGTATTTATTTACATTTATTTGTAGCGTTAGTATATTGTTAATTAATTGTTGGTGGTGTGGTGGCTATTATTTTATTGATTATTAATTATTAAATATATTATTTTAACAATTTTAGGAAGTGAGTTAATAATTTATAAACAAGTGAAATGAAAATTTATTGTGAAATAACATAATTAAATGTTTGGTATTTGTTATTAATTATTATTGAATTAATTATTAAATATGTTAATTGTGTCATTTTTAGTGGAACTAATGGTGAAAGAATAGTGGTAATTTTAATATATTTATTAATATTTATTATGTAATATTTTGCTATGATTTTTATAGTGTTAGTATTTAATTAATTTATTAATATATAATTATAATTTTTACCCCTGCGCTATCCAACACTTTCCCTACTGTTGCACTTGCTGGAATGGGAATAGTAAATTATTCCCCTATGCTATCCAACACTTTCCCTATTGTTGCACTCCCTGGAGTGGGAATAGTAATTTTTACCCCTGCGCTATCCAACACTTTCCCTACTGTTGCACTTGCTGGAGTGGGAATAGTAAATTATTCCGCTCCGCTATCCAACACTTTCCCTACTGTTGCACTCTCTGGAGTGGTAATAGTAATTTTTACCCCTGCGCTATCCAACACTTTCTCTACTGTTGCACTTGCTGGAGTGGAAATAGTACATTATTCACCTCCGCTATCCAACACTTTCTCTACTGTTGCACTCCCTGGAGTGGGAATAGTAATTTTTACCCCTGCGCTATCCAACACTTTCCCTACTGTTGCACTTGCTGGAGTGGGAATAGTAAATTATTCCTCTACGCTATCCAACACTTTCCCTACTGTTGCACTCCCTGGAGTGGGAATAGTCATTTTTACCCCTGCGCTATCCAACACTTTCCCTACTGTTGCACTTGCTGGAGTGGGACTAGTAAATTATTCCCCTCTGCTATCCAACACTTTCCCTACTTTTGCACTCTCAGGAGTGGGAATAGTAGTTTTTACCGCTGCGCTATCCAACATTTTCCCTACTGTTGCAGTCGCTGGAGTGGGAATAGTAAATTATTCCTCTCCGCTATCCAACACTTTCCCTACTGTTGCACTCATTGGAGTGGGAATAGTAATTTATTCCCCTCTGCTATCCAACACTTTCCCTACTGTTGTACTCTCTGGAGTGGGAATAGTAATTTTTAACCCTGCGCTATCCAACACTTTCCCTACTGTTGCACTCGCTGGAGTGGGAATAGTAAATTATTCTCCTCCGCTATCCAACATTTTCACTACTGTTGCATTTGATGGAGTGGGAATAGTAATTTATTCACCTCCGCTATCTAACACTATCCTTACTGTTGTAATTAATGTCGTGTAAAATGTAGTTTTAAAAATTAATAAATATTTTAATATTTTAATTTATAATATATATATTTTTTTATTTTCATGTTACAGGTGTATGTATATATATCTATATATGTATTTATAATTTTTTATAAATTTCTAACATTTTATAATTTATTAAATTAATTATTTATTAATAATTATTAAGTAAATACATATATTATATTTTATATATGTATGTTTAATTTATTTTTACATTATTTTTATTACTTATAATTTTTAACATTTTTTAATAATTATAAATATTTATTTTTAAGTTATATGTATTATTTAATTTATTTTACTTTTGTTTATACATTAAAAAACACGATATTTTTACGGTGGCGGGTGGACTTTATCCACCCGCCATCGTAATGACCCTCTTAGTTTGGACAACTGGCCAATAGAGGATGCAGAGTAAATCTGTTTGGTGTTTGTTAACATATTTTTCTGTGCTGAAGTTAGTGCAACCCTATAATAATATGAGGCTGGGTCAGACATATTAAACCCTGAAAAATATGGAAACTTTTGTGCAAATGTTTTTGGACAATGTTTCCACTGGTGAACAGTCTAAATATCGAGTTTTAAATATCGACTAGCACAAATATCGAGTTTAGAATATCGCCTGTCAAAAATATCGACAGTCAGAATGTCGTGGACAAGAATATCGAGTCTAAGGTAAGTAATATCGTTTTTAAAAATATCGAAGTTGTTAATATCGTTTTAAAAAATATCGAAGTTATTAATATCGTTTGCAAAAATATAGTTGTTAAAAATATCATTGTTTTAGTTAGTGTTATGTATTTTAGTGTGCATTTTAAATGTATGTGCTATATTTTTTTGTCTAAGTATTGCATTTATTTTTTATGTATGTGTTAAATTTTTAGAAGTAAAAAATTTTTTTAATCTACATTTTGCGTTTTAGTTCCGGTACGGGGTTGTGGGTTTATAAGGGAATAGGGTGGGAAGTAATTTAAAAATAATTAATTGAATAAGAATTGTTATTTATTATTATTTATTTACATTTTATTTTATAGTTTTAATTATGGTAATTAATTAATTATTAAGTAATTATTAATTGGCTGTTAATTTTTATTGATTAATTAATTGGTAAATATGTTAATTGTGTAATTCTTTTAGGAGCGGGTTGTGGGTTTATAGGGGAATAGGGTGGGAAGTAATTTAAAAATAAATAATTAATTGAATATTCATTTTATTTGAATTACATTTTGGGGCCGATTCCGATTCAGGCCGGAAATCACTCCGACCGAGCCGGACCCGGAGAGATTTCCAACCGAATCGGACTCTGGCAGTCCGACCGAACGAGTACGATGCGCACGCATGCAATCGGACTTGATTCGGTCGGACTCCCATTGAAGTCAATGGGAGCCGGACGTGCAATGCGTACGCGGGCTCCCATTGACTCAATGGGTGCGAGGCGAACAAGGGCGCCCCCTACAGCGGGTACACCTCGATGCGACTTGCGGCGTACATGCACAGGTAGGGGGGACCCATGGCACCCCCCTGTGTGCGACTCGCGCGGCTACGCGTACAGGGGGATCCGACACGGACCCCCAAAGTCCGGCTCCGACTGCTCTTTCGAGCCGGACGGCGCGAGTCGGTCGGACTGTTCGAGGCGCGCATCGTACTTGCCCGGCCGGGGAACGTCTCCATTGCGCGGTGCGAGTCGTGTCCGTGCGAGTCGGTCGGAGCGCTTCGGACCCGCGAACAAGTCGGTCGGCGATTTCACGTGCGCTCGCATCGTACTCGCTCGGCCGGACGCACGTCTGAATCGTTCGGGAGAGAGGCTCCGAATCGGATCCGGTTAAGCCGAATCCGATTCGGTGCCCTACCGGCCGAGATTGGAATCGGCCCTGAGTGTTTTAGTTCCGTAGCGGGTTGTGGGTTTATAGGGGAATAGGGTGGGAAGTAATTTAAAAATAATTAATTGAATAATAATTTTTATTTATTATTTATATTTTTATTTTATAGTGTTAATTATGGTAATTAATTAATTATTAATTCATTATTAATTGGCTGTTAATTTTTATTGATTAATTAATTGGTAAATATGTTAATTGTGTAATTTTTTAGGAGCGGGTTGTGGGTTTACAGGGAATAGTGTGGAAGTAATTTAAATATAATTGATTGAATATTAATTTTATTTGAATTACATTTTGCGTTTTAGTTCCGTAAGCGGGTTGTGGGTTTATAGGGGAATAGGGTGGGAAGTAATTTAAAAATAATTAATTGAATAATAATTTTCTATTTATTATTATTTATTTACATTTTATTTTATAGTGTTAATTATGGTAATTAATTAATTATTAATTCATTACTAATTGACTGTTAATTTTTATTGATTAATTGATTGGTAAATATGTTAATTGTGTCATTTTTTAGGAGTGGGTTGTGGGTTGATAGGGGAATAGGGTGGAAGTAATTTAATTTTCATATATTTATTAATATTTAATATGTAATATTTTTTATTTATGATTTTATAGTGTTAATTGTTTGAATTAATTTATTAATATATAATTATATTTTCATTGTTAATTGTTATTAATTAATAAACTGATTGGTAATTAATTATGTTAATTGTGTAATTTTTTACCCCTCCGCTATCCAACACTTTCCCTACTGTTGCACTCACTGGAGTGGGAATAGTAATTTTTACCCCTATGCTATCCAACACTTTCTCTACTGTTGCACTCGCTGGAGTGGGAATAGTAAATTATTTCCCTCCGCTATCCAACAGTTTCCCTACTGTTGCACTCACTAGAGTGTGAATAGTAATTTTAACCCCTACGCTATCCAACACTTTCCCTACTGTTGCACTCCTGGAGTGGGAGTAGTAATTTTTACCCCTTTGCTATCTAACACTTTCCCTACTGTTGCACTTGCTGGAGTGGGAATAGTAAATTATTCACCACCGCTATCCAACACTTTCTCTACTGTTGCACTCCCTGGAGTGGGAATAGTAATTTTTACCCCTGCGCTATCCAACACTTTCCCTACTGTTGCACTTGCTGGAGTGGGAATAGTAAATTATTCCCCTATGCTATCCAACACTTTCCCTATTGTTGCACTCCCTGGAGTGGGAATAGTAATTTTTACCCCTGCGCTATCCAACACTTTCCCTACTGTTGCACTTGCTGGAGTGGGAATAGTAAATTATTCCCCTCCGCTATCCAACACTTTCCCTACTGTTGCACTCTCTGGAGTGGGATTAGTAATTTTTACCCCTGCGCTATCCAACACTTTCTCTACTGTTGCACTTGCTGGAGTGGAAATAGTACATTATTCACCTCCGCTATCCAACACTTTCTCTACTGTTGCACTCCCTGGAGTGGGAATAGTAATTTTTACCCCTGCGCTATCCAACACTTTCCCTACTGTTGCACTTGCTGGAGTGGGAATAGTAAATTATTCCTCTACGCTATCCAACACTTTCCCTACTGTTGCACTCCCTGGAGTGGGAATAGTCATTTTTACCCCTGCACTATCCAACACTTTCCCTACTGTTGCACTTGCTGGAGTGGGACTAGTAAATTATTCCCCTCTGCTATCCAACACTTTCCCTACTGTTGCACTCTCTGGAGTGGGAATAGTAGTTTTTACCCCTGCGCTATCCAACATTTTCCCTACTGTTGCAGTCGCTGGAGTGGGAATAGTAATTTTTCCTATTCGCTATCCAACACTTTCCCTACTGTTGCAGTCATTGGAGTGGGAATAGTAAATTATTCCTCTCCGCTATCCAACACTTTCCCTACTGTTGCACTCATTGAAGTGGGAATAGTAATTTATTCCCCTCTGCTATCCAACACTTTCCCTACTGTTGTACTCTCTGGAGTGGGAATAGTAATTTTTAACCCTGCACTATCCAACACTTTCCCTACTGTTGCACTCGCTGGAGTGGGAATAGTAAATTATTCTCCTCCGCTATCCAACATTTTCACTACTGTTGCATTTGATGGAGTGGGAATAGTAATTTATTCACCTCCGCTATCTAACACTATCCTTACTGTTGTAATTAATGTTGTGTAAAATGTAGTTTTAAAAATTAATAAATATTTTAATATTTTAACTTATAGTATATATATTTTTTTATTTTCATGTTACAGGTGTATGTATATATATCTATATATGTATTTATAATTTTTTATAAATTTCTAACATTTTATAATTTATTAAATTAATTATTTATTAATAATTATTAAGTAAATACATATATTATATTTTATATATGTATGTTTAATTTATTTTTACATTATATTTATTACTTATAATTTTTAACATTTTTTAATAATTATAAATATTTATTTTTAAGTTATATGTATTATTTAATTTATTTTACTTTTGTTTATACATTAAAAAAACACGATATTTTTACGGTGGCGGGCGGACTTTATCCGCCCGCCATCGTAATGACCCTCTTAGTTTGGAAAACTGGCCAATAAAGGATGCAGAGTAAATCTGTTTGGTGTTTGTTAACATATTTTTCTGTGCTGAAGTTAGTGCAACCTTATAATAATATGAGGCTGGGTCAGACATATTAAACCCTGAAAAATATGGAAACTTTTGTGCAAATGTTTTTGGACAATGTTTCCACTGGTGAACAGTCTAAATATCGAGTTTTAAATATCGACTAGCACAAATATCGAGTTTAGAATATCGCCTGTCAAAAATATCGACAGTCAGAATGTCGTGGACAAGAATATCGAGTCTAAGGTAAGTAATATCGTTTTTAAAAATATCGAAGTTATTAATATCGTTTGCAAAAATATAGTTGTTAAAAATATCATTGTTTTAGTTAGTGTTATGTATTTTAGGGGCCCATTACGATGGCGGGCGGAAGCACAACCGCCGTGCTGGCGGATGCAAAAACCACCAGTTACCGCCGGCACGCAGCAGTCCACACGCCCGCCCAATTACGATGCGAAAAGTAGGCCAAACACCGCCGGCAAGCCAGCAACCCCGTCCGCCATCAAAGTGCGTCCGCACACGTAGCGGCGCAGCCCAATTGACACACACCGTCCGACGAAACACGTCCCGCCCGGCGTATAAATTACGATGCCGCAAACAAACGGCTCCCACGGCTAAGAGACACCGCACGTGAAAGAGAGGCGGTAACACGGACGCAGAGCACGGACAACGAAGAAGCGGCTCCCCGAGCATGAATCCAGCACTGCAGGCCCTCCCCATGCTTCTGCTGATGCACCACCAAGGACGCAACGTACCGCGGAGACGCAGGTAGGCACACACACAACAAGTGCACGCAAACAGCGCACACAGTGCAAGGGCGGAAAAAGCGGACAACCCCCCACCAGCGCGTGTACACAACACATCCACCATCGCATCCACATATGACACACAGGCCAAATCGTAACATCGCAGAACACATGTGTACACACCACCTGGGACTAGGAACCAACCACCCCGTCACGGCCCCAAAGCGCCGATGACGCCGCCACACATGCGCACAACGCAGAGGCCAACCGCAGCGCCATGCATGCGTCGCACACAGACACAGGGACACAACCAAGCAGCACACACATCAGCCCCACCCCGAACGCACATGACACGTGACAGGCCGGCCACAGACATGTCCCCAACGCCCAATTCACGGACAACACCCAACGCCACACAACCGACGCACACATGTCAGTGAAGACACGCAACAGCAGGACACACCCCAGTGTAACAAACATGGCGTAGCACACAGCGGCGGCAACACCAACTAGGAGAAGCAGGGCCCCTTCGGGAAGAGGAACGCCAGTACCACACTGAAAAACCCATACCACCCTGCACATATGAACAAGACATATGAAACGGAACACCAAAGAGCCCGGGGACCGACAACAGGTGGCCCAAGAATAACATCCACACACAAGGCCCAACGCAGAGCGGAAAGGCAGCCTGCCGCCCACACAAGGGAGAGCAGACAGCACTGAATGACCTTCCATTCCAACTCCGAAACCACAGCCCTACGACAGAAGCCGGTGAATACAGCCATTGTCCAAGAATAGACCAACACAGGCATGCCGAGGAGACCGACCACAGGGCAGATAGCGCATATCACAGAAGCACACAACGGACGGGGAAGAAAGAAGAAAACACTCCCCCATGTCGGCCACATGCAAGTTAATTGGAAGGAGTCACACATCACTGACCTTGAACTGTCTGAGAAGCATGTGGGAAGAGGGCCCGTGTCCTCCAAACAAGCAAACAGAACACAAGTCCTGTCTCCCTACGACTACACAGAGCTCACAGCAACCCCGGAGCGTGCACATTGCAGACTGCACACACAGCCGGAGCACGCCACCTCAACGAACCGCTGCGAAATGGCAACCGCAACACACCTACCCAACTACGCCGAACAGCTCAAGCTGTACAAAACCAACCTGTTCCATACATTGGGATGCGATCTCCTGTCCCTGCTGAACGTAAGTTACCGACTGACTTACCGCATCACATTGTTCAGCTGCGTCATGCCCGTCTTCTACTGTCGGAGGTGTCCCTACCAGCATCCCGTCGAGATATGCCTCTCCAACCCGGCATGTCTGAAGGCGGACCTGCTACCACTACTCCTCCCTCTGGACGCACACGACAGGGCCTGCTCTGCCTATGGGGGCATGGCGTATGTGGCCAACATCGCACCCGCACTGAAATGGGACCACTGTGCCTCCACACGACGGATCATCGAGAACAGCTACATCGAATGTCACCCAGCATGCCCCATCATGGTCCTCCAAGGGACAACTTACGAACAACACCTTGACAGCCACCATCCGCTACATTGGCTGGCAAACATGTACACCACCAATGACATGGAAGCCCTGCTGGACGGCATCGCATACCTGACAACCTGTAAATACGTCGGACCACAACGCAGGTTCCCCGAGTGACCTATGATGTCCAACCCCGCACCCATGCTTAGCTTCCGCACGGACTGGCCAGTCACCACCACAACAGCCATACCAAACGACCGGCAACTGTAACCACACCATCAACGACATCGCCATGACATCGGATATGACCGGGACATGCACACTGTTCCCCATCACATCCAGGAACACCGCATGCATCGTGGGAGGCAGTGGCATGGGCTCTGTGTATCGCACCCACATGGACGGAACTGCACGAACAACCAGGACACGACATGGATCCAGCGCCCATGGACACACACACCGCTCAGTGGACATGAATAGGTCGCCTGGAGTCTGTGGGTGCTGCACCCCTCCCACCCCCGCCCCGGGAATCCCATACCAGGACCTTTGCATGGACGACAAGTGCATACAACAACAACACGACCCCAGTGACTGTGACATGTCCAGTAACCACCACAGTGCAACAACAAGTGGCACGCCGCTGCATGCACGCAAGCACATGCCCTGATGTCATCTCACATGCACGCGTGCATGAGGAACAACCGCAGCAAACCTGTCACATGGAACTGAGATGGACTGTGCCCATGATGCCAAGCGGTCTGGTAGGCTACATGTATACCGTCTGTGTCAAAGTCCGCAGCTCCGCAGCTATACGTAAATGTACATTAGCACAGCCTTGGCCAAGCAGATGTCACTCTGAAGCCCACATCCCACATGCAACAGCCAATCACATGTAACCCCACACCCTATCCCATTTGCAATCATGCTCAGTATATCCTCAACATGTATTCCGCTGCCAGTAGTGTCCACTATACTGCATCACAGAGGACAGAAGACTCAATATAATGTTTGAAACCAAAACTGTCTCCGCTGACTCATTTCACAAGTACGAATGAGAGAGGATGAGAGTATGTGAAGTACACGGCAGTCGTGACATGACCATGTAGTCCACTGGTATTGGATGTCAACGCAAATGAGTAGCACTACTGTGGAAGACACACATGTGTCGTGTGAAGTCGTATGGACGCAGTGCTCAGGTGGGTGGGTGCGACGGGTAGATGCGCACATGCCAAGTTGGAGCACGCCGTGTTGGGAGGGGTCATGAACAGTACACCACCGCTTCCCTGGGCATTGTGAGAGGACACCTGTCTGGGGGAGTGAACACGTGTGTGCACAGCAGCCGGGCACACGTACAAAGCGGTACCAGGCGCACCTCAGCCCACCCTCTGTGGACAAGCTGGATCCTGTTGTGCGCCCGCCATGCCCCTTGACAAGGCACACACAGCCCCAGTCGACCAGGTGTAACCCCAACATAGTCAATCCGCACAGGCGATACAGGGCACGGGATGGCAGTGGAGCATGGTGTGTGAGAGGTCTCCTCGCGCTCCTCCTGGTCATATCACGCAGGCAATAGAACCTCAACGTCTAGCATGGCAAACAGTCAAATGGAAGTGTAGGGGGACGCACCACAGCACGAGCAGCACTGACGTCACGGGAGGTGGCTCGCACCATCCCATCCATTGCCCATCATACCAACCACGCCACATGCCATTGCGACTAAGTGCAAGCGCGTGCGCCACCACCCCTGAGCCCTCCCCAGAGAGGCCAAAGAGTGAATGTGTGGGCCATCAGCCACAGACGGACGCGGCCTGGCCGCAAGGGCAGCCACAGCCACTGGGTGTCGCAGGTGGCGGATCCGGAAGGCGAAGACTGTGATGCATAGTCCATGCAGGCCGGGTCTCCATTTGGGGCACCACGCAGGTGGACGGCGTCCCGCCACACATCATACCCTGAGACAGCCCACTCGTGCAACTGGACCCACACATACACTCCT
Source organism: Calotriton arnoldi (assembly GCA_963921515.1). Classification (NCBI taxonomy): domain Eukaryota; kingdom Metazoa; phylum Chordata; class Amphibia; order Caudata; family Salamandridae; genus Calotriton; species Calotriton arnoldi. Next base: position 202,420 of record CAWUFW010018690.1, on the reverse strand, counting down.
TGCCCTCTCTGGTGCGAGCTTGGGGCTGCCTGTGCAAGCGCTAGCCTCGCAGGTGAGCATGCATATTGGGGGGCGAGGGGAGGACATGAGGGCTGGGGCGAAGATGACTGTATCACTGTCAGTTAGTACAAGGGATGACCCAGATGTGGAAAGGAAGAGACGTGTCCCGTGTGTACTGCAACTAGTCGCCAATCCAACTACCCCCCATGTCCGGAATGTAAGCCCGCACCTAGGCCCGCCCATCCGCCACATCGAACATACCACCAGCACGACAACCTTCCCATTCGAAACACTGACTGGGGGTGGCGACCAGTGAACAATCATGTGTAGCCTACCCACGCGTACATGTGGGCCCTCCATGATCCATGTCACCTGCGGCAAAGACATGACATGCGCAATGAGGGAAGTGAGGAGAGCTGTCCGCCCCACGCACAGAAGGTGCATCAGCTCCACAGACCCAGCAGCGAGTCCAGCAGGGGTCACATGTGCAGGGGCAGCTGTGCCTGGTGTGAAGGCACATGCATATAGACAGCACATCGACCAATGTGTAGTCTGCCCACATCCACAGTCCATCATCATGCGGACATAGGAATTGAACACAGGGCAACACATCTTAGTTGGTGCACCCACCGTGACCAACAATGCGCAATCATCGACGTACCCGCCCTGTGCATGGCCCCCCACCCAACGGAGGCACATCCAGTGCCACCATCCCACACACACAAGCCTTCCACGGAACATGCTGTGTCCAATGGTCAGTACAGAGTCAGCGCCCATCTGGTGGATCCTGAACAGGAGACACATGCACACACATGCCAGCTCCCACTATGTACGTCTGCCACCTGGCACGTGCAATGTAACCTCTCACCTGTGACGTGTGACTGCAAGCACACAGCCGTCTTGGCATGGGGCTGTCAATGTGGACACCTGTCAATGTTTCGGGAGGTGTGATCCGTACAGTGCTGTACATAGGGTGCAGTGCTGACACCTACTACTGTCTCATATCCCCTCGTGCCACAGGTCCCACTTGTTTTGGCCGCTCAGCCTGTGCCCACATCGTCGTCGTCGTGTGCCATACTCATCCAGCCTCGGAAGCAGTTCCATGCTCAGCAGACACTCATGTTGCCGTGGCGTTGCCGCTTGACGAATATGCAGTCAGTCCCCATCAGCACGCCCCGCAAGTCATTGGGGCCTAGATCCCCATGTGCATGCACATGGCAGTGGTATGTCTCACTAGCCATTGCCATTGTTGGGAGACCTGTGTAAGTGTATTGTGGCCGTGCCGTCCCAGCTTGACAGCTGGGCTGTGGCTCATGTGCGTGCTCAGTCATGTCAGTGATGTGTATGCGAAACTGCTATGTGTTGTGTTGCTTTGACATGTGTCCTCTGCAATTTCCCTAGGCGGAGACCGAACATTGACCGCCCATACCAATTGCTGGTGGACATGGACGATACAGAGGTAATCAGGAAGTTTCGGCTGGACAGGCCAACCCTGCATCGACTGTGTGCCATGTTAGAACCCCATCTCCGTCCCCGCAGGGTGTATCCAACAGCATTCACCCCCACGGCTAAGGTGATGGCTGCCCTGCATTTCTTCGCCACTGGGTCATTCCAGCACACAGTGGGCAGTGGAGGAGGGATGTCCCAGCCCATGTTCAGCAAGGTGCTGAGGGATGTACTGGCAGCCATGATGCTGTACCGAAACAGGTACATCCGCTTCCCCAGGGCTCGTGAATTGGCGGCAGTGAAGGGTGCATTCTATGCCCTTGGCAGAATCCCACACGTCGTTGGAGCCATTGACTGCACACATGTTGGCCTTGTTCCACCACAGGCCACTGAGCACCTGTACCGCAACAGGAAGCACACGCACTCCCTGAATGTGCAAGTGGTGTGCCTTGCGGACATGGTGATCACCCACGTGTGTGCAAAGTTCCCAGGCTCGGCCCATGACGCACACATAATGCGCAACAGCATCTTGCCACGGCTGATGGCCAATCTGCAACAGGATCGTGGCTGTATTGTCGGTGAGTATGTGGAGTGGTGTAGCGTGCTGGTTGTGCGATGCTGTCCCCTGTCCAGTTGGAATAGCAACGGTTCTCTGTGTCCCTCACACCCAGGTGACTCTGCGTACCCGAATGGGGCATGGCTGCTCAGTCCATTGAGGAATCCTCGCACCCCAGCAGACGATCGATACAATGAGGCACATGGGAGGACCAGACGTGTGGTCGAGCGTACCTTTGGCCTCCTCAAGTCCAGGTTCAGGTGCCTGGACCGCACCGGGGGTGCACTGGCGTACTCCCCACAGAAGGTGTGCCAGATAGTGGTGGCGTGCTGCATGCTGCACAATCTGGCCATTCGGAAGCAGATCCCCCTCATTGTGGATGACGGAGATCAACCAGGGCCCCAGCCCGCAGACCAGGACAGCTCGAGTGAGGAGGACAGCGGAGAGGAGGAAGCTGGGAATGTGCGGCAGCAGCTCATCGCCCGCTACTTCACTTGACGGTGAGTGTCCATGTACGACGGCTGATGTGTCTGTATTTGTGCAGGTGTGTGTGTGCTGTGTCCGGGTGGCCTTTTGTTCACTGCGTGCTGTGTGTCAACGCTCCATGCCCAGGTTAGTATGCCACTGATGGTGGCTGTGGCATTGTGCCCTATTGCTCTGTGCGATGTGTGTACATTGCTTGTAGTTGTTGACATGTACTGTGTGATGGGTGTGTGACACACTCATTGAATGTGCTCCTGTTCTGTCTCCCACCCCTAGGTCCCTACAGGCCCTCCGGATTCCATTGCCATGCCACGCATCAGGTGCCTTTCCGCCCAAGGTGGCCGTTGTATTCCGTACAAATAAAACACAGGGCACAAACAGCAGTTAGTGAAAAAGGTGCATTTATTACAAACTGTGACATGTGATTGTGTGTAAGGTGATGACAAAAGTGGTGCGTGCTGTGACAATGAGCTGTCGGTCATGGCTGCGTGATGCTCAGGGTGTACCCACTGGTTCTATGTCCATAGTCCAACACACACATGCCATCCAGATGGCTGTGTGGAGTGGGATCGTAGTCCAAGTCAATGCAGTGGCTGGTCAAGGAAGGCTGGCGGAAGGCTGGCTGGCTGCCTCACTTGCGACTGGAGCGTGCGAAGTCCTCCCGGGAGATCTGTTTCCTCTTCGGACGGCCCCTTCCACGTTTGCGAGGGGGGTGCCTGCTTGCGACATGCTGGTGGTTGAGGTGTGCTCACTGGCTGTGGACGCAGGGGAACTGGACACTGCTGCTCGACCCTGCGCCCCGGCAGGTGGTGGCGGAGGGGAGCTGCTATCCCTGGCCGTGTCCTCACCGCCACCACCAGCTGGCCCATGAGGTCCACGAGTTGACCTATACGGGCGTCCATGGACCTCAGCACCCCCAGCACCTCCCGCGTGTCTGAAGCAGACCTGACCCATTGTTCTTGGGCCTCCTCATAGGCCCCAAGGACTCTGGCCATTTGAGGCAGGGCATGGCTCCCAGGGGAGGCTGGCGTTTCCCTGACCCTGCTCCTCCTACCAGTCCTGCTGCCACCGGCCTGCCCACTAGCCACATTGCTCACCACGGTCCTCGCTGTGGCTCCCAGGGTGGATCCAGTCGGCCGGGCCACCACCTGCGCTGGGGCTGGTGCCAGCGAAGACGTGGTGGTGGTGGCGGCGGTGGTGGTCGGTGCGGCGATGGTGGCGGTTGCGGCAGTGGTAGTGGCCGCAATGACCGTGGGTGTGGCCGCAATGACCGTGGGTGTGGCCGCAACGACAGTGGCAGCAGGGGGCTGGGACTGTTCAGCAGCCCTGGATGATGGGTTGGTGGGTAGGAGGGGTCCTGGGGAGCGGCTGGGCCCTGCCACACCAGATGGGCCTGCTTGGTGGTCCGTGTCCGAAGAGGAGGTGAGATCCTCCACATCCGTGTGTCCTCGTTGGGGGCTTGTGGGCTGGCTGTGCTGGCTGCTGTCTCCATCCCCAGCATCCGGCAGTTCGTCACCTGTGGAGAGAATGAGATTTGTTATTGTGTTGCACCTGGCGAAGTATGTATTTGTCGTCTGACATTGGCAGTTCGTGCAATCTCGTACATGGGTTTCCCGGAGGCGTGTGTGTGGCTGTGGCATTTGTAGTTGTGTGTGCTTGGCAATGGGACTGTGTGCTGTGCACATGTGGCATGGGACGGATTGGCCATGCCGATGGGTGTGTTGCTGTGCCCCTACTCATTGTGACTCTGGTGTATGCGGGCTCCTGGCCCATCCTGGGTCTGGTTTGTACTTTGCTTTTGGGGTTCAAATGGAACGCTTAGGAACGCATATGGCAACATGGGGGCCATGCCCCAGATTCGCATTTGGGAGGGAATATGCTTTTGGGGTACATGCTGTGAGCCATGGGTGCCGAACGTGACATGTGTTGTGGCAGCATGACAGTGCATGGTTTGAGGTGTGTGCATGCTTGACATGGCCTGCATATTTGCTGTCTGTTGTGATTACTGGACATGGCATTGGACGCATCGTTATGAGTGAGTGATGGTTGTGTGTGAAAGCCAACGTATTGCAGTTGTCCCATCTCCTTGGTGTGCGTGCTGCCCTGTGCCATGTGCATCACTGCAGTGCTCGTGGGGGGGTGTGGCCCATGTTGTGTGTTGTTGCTCACAGTGTGTCGTGCGCTTCATTGACTTCTGGCACATGGTTGGTCATGGGCATGTATCTTAGCGTGACTGCTGTATGTGTGGCAGCTGTGCGGATGACATGCCTTTCATGAGACTGGGGCTGACGGATGGGATGGATGGTATGTTGTATGTGCATGGTGTGTCTGTGTGTTTGATGGGTTCAGTGGTGTTCGTGTGCATTTCTGTTGTTCCGCTCTGTTGCGTCTAGTGTTGTTTGTCTTACATAGGCGTAGTTGTGGGGTGTGTGGTTGACAGGCAGTAGGGGCTACATGGACAGGACTTCAATGGTGTTTCGGTTGTGTGTGATGAGTTGCACAGTGGCTGCCGTGTGGTACTATTTTCAGTGTGGCTTGTGTATGCAGACGTGGCTCCTTGGGTGTTGCTATGTCTGTGATGGGTCATGTGGGGTGTGAGTCTGTTGTTCATGTCCGTGTGCACATTGTTCACTTGTTCGTGACGGTGGGCGGTGCTGCGTTTCCGTCTGCTACGTGACATGTCCCATGTGTTGGTCGTGTGCCGGTCCTCATGCCTCCAGTAATCCAGCCCTGTCCAGTTTCCCACCTGCAGGTTGTTCGTGCGTGCACTGTACTGGATGCCACATGGCTCTAAGCGGGGGTGCTCCATGTTGCAGGTCTGTGGGGGTGGGGGGGTGTTGTGGGTCGTGGGGGTGGCTGGACACCCACTGACACCGATTGCTGTGGACCGTGATGTCTGCCTTTCGGCTGTCGTTGTGCACTGCGGTGGCTGACACGTGGCTGTGGGGTGTGGGGGATGCTCCTCCTTGCTGTGCTGTGGGACTAGGGGCCTGGTGTGTGTTGTACTTGGGCTGTCCACCCTCCCACCCACTGCACTTTGTGTTCCTGCCACTTACCTGTTACTTGTCGGTTTGTGCAGCTGTGGCGGACACATGGGTGTGGTGGGTGCTCGTTGTGGCGCTTCTGGCATATTTGGGGACCTGTTGGTGGTTACGTGGCTGGCTGAATGTACACATGTCCCCACGCATCTTACAGTTGTTCTGTTTGGGCTGTGTGTGGTGGTGTCTGTTGCATGTGTGTGTCGTGTATTGTGTGCTGGACATGGGGGTGTTTGTCCCTGGGAGCTGTGGCATGGTGGTAGTGCATGTGAGTACATAGCGGTGTGCTGGTATACATTAGTTTGTACTTACCAGCCTCCACTCCCCCTGCTAATCCGGCGAGGATCTCGGGATGTATGATGACTCGCACCTTCTCCTCCCACGCTTTGAAGGTCTTGAAGAGCGCGGGATTCCCTCCGCCAGTGACGGCAGCCAGCTCTCTGTTTTTGCCCTCCTTCTTCTTGACCAGGCTCTTGACGTCATTCCACCGTTTGTTAATTTCGACTCTGTTCCTGGGCAGGGTCCCGACTGCATTGACCTGGTCTACGATCCGGTTCCACATTCTGTTTCTGGTGGCTAGTGGTGTGTGTTGGACCATGTTCCCATAGATTTGTGGGTGCACCTTGATGATCTCGTCGACCATGACCGTCAGCTCAATGGGCGTGAACTTGGGCATTCTTTGTGGTGCCATGGTGTTTGTGGTGCTGGTGCGGTGTGTGTTGTGTAATGTGCAGGGGTTTGTGGTGCCGGTGTTTGGTGGTGGTGGTGGTGGTGGTGGTTGTGATGTGTGCGTTTCTGTGGTGTGCTGCTGTCCTTGCTGTGTCACTGTGTCCTCTCCTCTCCTCTCTGGTTTGCAATGTAGCAAGGGGTTGTGGTCTGTGGGAGTGCTGCTTTTGTGCACACCTATGTGGGTGTGTCCTCATGGTCTGTTGTTTTCAGGTGTGTTGTGTCTGGGGTTCTGGCCTTTGTATTTTTTGTTTGTCCGGGGGTGTTTTCGGGATATGTACTGTGCTTGTGTATTTGTGCGTGCCTTGCTGTGTGGACTTGTTGGCCATGTTGTGTGCTATTGGTTTTGTGTGCGGATGGTTTCTGTGCAGGTACGTGGGCGCCATGGCTTCTGCCGTGTCGATTCTCATCGGCGTTGTTTGCGCTGGCGGGCGGTATATTTGTTGTTTTTCCGCGCTCATGTCGGTGCGATCGTAATTTCACGTGCGGTGTGTCGGCCGTGAGGGCGGGCGGTTTTGTGTTGTCGTGCGTGTTTCCGTCCGTGGCGGGCGGTTTGTCTCCGACTCGGACGTTGGCGGGCGGTATTTTGTGTGCTTTTTCCGCCGATGGCGGTATTCGGTTTGTGTAATCGTAATGGCGTGGTCGGTGTTCAGGCGGTGTGTGCGGGCGGATTTTTGCCGCTTCCATGCCTGGCGGTGTTATTTACGCCGGGTATCGTAATGTGCCCCTTAGTGTGTATTTTAAATGTATGTGCTATATTTTTTTGTCTAAGTATTGCATTTATTTTTTATGTATGTGTTAAATTTTTAGAAGTTACTAATTTTTTTAATCTACATTTTGCGTTTTAGTTCCGGTACGGGGTTGTGGGTTTATAGGGGAATAGGGTGGGAAGTAATTTAAAAATAATTAATTGAATAATAATTGTTATTTATTATTATTTATTTACATTTTATTTTATAGTGTTAATTGTAGTAATTAATTAATTATTAATTAATTATTAATTGGCTGTTAATTTTTATTGATTAATTAATTGGTAAATATGTTAATTGTGTAATTTTTTTAGGAGCGGGTTGTGGGTTTATAGGGGAATAGGGTGGGAAGTAATTTAAATATAATTAATTGAATATTCATTTTATTTGAATTACATTTTGGGGCCGATGCTTTCAGGCCGGAAATCACTCCGACCGAGCCGGACCCGGAGAGATTTCCGACCGAATCAGACTCTGGCAGTCCGACCGAACGAGTACGATGCGCACGCATGCAATCGGACTTGAGTCGGTCGGACTCCCATTGAAGTCAATGGGAGCCGGACGTGCAATGCGTACGCGGGCTCCCATTGACTCAATGGGTGCGAGGTGAACAAGGGTGCCCCCTACAGCGGGTATGCCTCGTTGCGACTTGCGGCGTACATGCACAGGTAGGGGGACCCATGGGACCCCCCTGTGTGCGACTCACGTGGCTACGCGTACAGGGGGGTCCGACACGGACCCCCAAAGTCCGGCTCTGACTGCTCTTTCGAGCCGGAAGGCGCGAGTCGGTCGGACTGTTCGAGGCGCGCATCGTACTTGCCCGGCCGGGGAACGTCTCCATTGCGCGGGGCGAGTCATGTCCGTGCGAGTCGGTCGGAGCGCTTCGGACCCGCGAACAAGTCGGTCGGATATTTCGCGTGCGCTCGCATCGTACTCGCTCGGCCGGACGCACGTACGAATCGTTCGGGAAAGAGGGCTCCGAATCGGATCCGGTTAAGCCGAATCCGATTCGGTGCCCTACCGGCCGAGATTGGAATCGGCCCCTGAGTGTTTTAGTTCCGTAGCGGGTTGTGGGTTTATAGGGGAATAGGGTGGGAAGTAATTTAAAAATAATTAATTGAATAATAATTTTTATTTATTATTATTTATATTTTATTTTATAGTGTTAATTATGGTAATTAATTAATTATTAATTCATTATTAATTGGCTGTTAATTTTTATTGATTAATTAATTGGTAAATATGTTAATTGTGTAATTTTTTAGGAGCGGGTTGTGGGTTTATAGGGGAATAGGGTGGGAAGTAATTGAAATATAATTAATTGAATATTAATGTTATTTGAATTACATTTTGCGTTTTTGTTCCATAGCGGGTTGTGGGTTTATAGGGGAATAGGGTGGGAAGTAATTTAAAAACAATTAATAGAATAATAATTTTTATTTATTAGTATTTACTTTCATTTTATTTTATAGTTTTAATTATGGTAATTAATTAATTATTAATTAATTAATAATTGGTTGTTAATTTTTATTGATTAATTAATTGGTAAATATGTTAATTGTGTAATTGTTTTAGGAGCGGTTTGTGGGTTTATAGGGGAATAGGGTGGGAAGTAATTTAATTATAATTAAGGAGGTCATTATGATGGCGGACGGAAGCACCACCGCCGTGCTGGCGGATGCAAAAAGCACCAGTTACCGTCCGCCCGCCACAGCACACACGCCCGCCCAATTAGGATGCGAAAAGACAGCCAAACACCGCCCGTAAGCCAGCTACGCCCTCCGCCATCAAAGTGCGCCCGTCCATGGAGCGGCGCGGCCCAACGGAGACACAACGCCCGACGAAATCACGTACCGCCCGGCGTACAAATTACGATGCCAGAACCAAACAGTTCCTCCGGCTAAGAGACACCGCACGTGAAAGCAAGGCAGAAAACCGAACTCACAGTACGGATAGCAAAGAGGCGGACCCCCCGAGCATGAATCCAGCACTGCAGGCCCTCCCCATGCTCTACCTGATGCAGCACCCAGGAGTCAACGCACCGCGGCGACGCAGGTAGGCAGACACACAACAGGGGCACGCAAACAGCGCACACAGTGCAAGGGCGGGAAAACTGTATATGGCCCCCACCCCGACACCCCTGTGTGGACATGACACATCCACCACTGCACCCACACATGCGCACAATGCAGAGGCCAACGGCAGCGCAATGCATGCGCCGCACACAAACAACACAGGGTCACAACCAAACACCACACACACCAGCACCACCCAGAACGCACATGTCACGTGACAGCCCTGCCACAGTCATGTCCCCAACCGGCAATTCACCGTTGCCAACCTGACGTCACACAACTGACCCGAACATGTCAGTGACGTCACGCCACATTAGGACACACCCCTGTGTGCAAAACACGGCGAAGCACACAGCGGAGGCAACATCACCCATCAGAATATGGACCCCGTCGGGAAAAGGTACGCCAGTACCACACAGAAACACTGGTGCCACCCTGCACCCAATAACAAGACATGCAATACGTGACATCAAAGATACCGGGGACAGACAACAGGTGGGACCAATTATAACACAAGGCCCAACGTACAGCGGAAAAGCAGCCTGCTGCCCACACACGGGAGAGGAGACAGCACCGAATGACCTTCCATTCCCACTGTGAAACCACATCCCGACTAAACAAGCCGGAGAAAACAGTCATTGCACCAAACAAAGCCCAACACAGGCATGCAGAGGGAAGCGGCCACAGGGCAGATAGCGCATAACACCAAAGAACATTCACAACGGAAAGAAGAAATGATAACACTCCCCCATGTGGTTCACATGCAAGTTATCTGGAAGGAGTCAGACACCACTGACCTTGACCAATCAGAGAAGCATGTGGGATGAGGGCCCGTGTCCTCCGCACAAGCCAACATAACACAAGTCCTGCCTCCCTACGACCATTACAGAATTCCCAGCAACATCGGAGGTTGCACTCTGCAGACTGCACAGACAGCCGGAGCACGCCACCACAGCGCCCTGCAGCAAAATGGCACTTGCACCACACCTACCCAACTACGCCGGACAGATCAAGCTGTACAAACATAACCTGATACAGATATTGGGATGTGACAATCTGGCCTTGCTGAACGTAAGTTACCGACTAACTTACCGCATCGCATTGTTCAGCTGCGTCATCCCCGTCTTCTACTGTCGGAGGTGTCTCTTCTACTATCCTGTGGAGTTATGCCTCTCCAACCCGGCATGTCCAAGGGCGGACCTGCTACAACTATTCAACCCCTGGACGCCCACGACAGGGCCTGTTCAGCCTATGGGGGCATGGCGTATGTGGCGACTATCGGACCCACACTGCAATGGGACCACTGTGCCTCCACACGATGGATAATGGATTACAGTTACATCGAATGCCATCCAACATGTCCCATCATGCTCCTACAAGGGACAACTCACGACCAACACCGTGACAGCCACCATCCGCTACATTGGCTGGCAACCATGTCCACCACCAATGCCATGGAAGCCCTGCTGGAAGGTATTGCATTCCTGTCAACCTGTCAATTCGTCGGGCCCCATCGCCAGACCCCCAATTGAGCAATGATGTCCCACACCGTACCCATGCTTGGCTTACGCACGGACTAGGCAGTTACCAGTACAACTACTACACCATGCAACCTGCAACTGACACCACAACAACAACTACACTGCCATGACATCTGATACTATCTGGGAAATGCACCCTGTACCTCATCACATCCAGTAACTCTGCATGAACAGGGGAGGCAGAGGCATGGGATTTGTGTATGGCAACCACATGGACAGAACTGCACGTACAACCATGCCATGATATGGATCCTGCGCCCATGAACATATGCACCGGTCAGTGGACAGCAATCGTCCTGCTGCAGTATGTGAGAGCTGTCACCACACCTCCCTCTGAACGTCCGTGCCAGGACCTTTGCATGGACACCAAGTGCATCCACCAACAACATGAGCCCAGTGACTGTGACATGGCCAGTACCCACCACATCGCAACAACAAGTGGGACGCCTTTGCATGCACGTAAGCCCATGCCCTGATGTCACCTCCACGCACGTGTGTATGAGTAACCATAGCAGCAAACCTGTAACATGGAACTGAGATGCACTGTGCCCATGATGACAAGCGGACTGGTAGGCTAAATGTATACTGTCTGTGTCAGTCAGCAGCACCACAGTAATTAGCAAATGTACATTAGCACACCAACGGCTAAGCAGTTGGAACTCTGAAGCCCACATCCCACAGTCAACAACTAATCACTGTACCCCTACACCCTATGCTATGTGTAATCATGCTGAGTATATCCTCCACATGCACTTCGCTGCCAGTAGTGTTCACTATACTACATCACAGAGGACATTAGTCCCAATACATGGCTTGAAGCAACAATGTGTCTCTGCTGATTCATTTCACAAGTACGAATGAGAGAGGATGAGAGTGTGTGAAGTACACGGCAGTCGTGAGATGACCATGTAGTCCACTGTCATTGGATGTCAACTTAAATGAGTAGCACAACTGTGGGAGACACACATGTGTCATGTGAAGCGGGAGTCACGCATGGCTCAGGTGGGCTGGTGTGACGGGTAGGTGCGCACATGCAATGTTGAAACACGCTGTGTTGGGAGGACTCAGGACCAGTACATTGGCGCACTCCTGGGAATCTGTAAAGACCACCTGTCTGGTGACGAATGTGAACTCGTGTGTGCACAACAGGCGGGCACACGAACAATGCCGCATCAAGTGTAGACGTCAGCCCACCCTCCGTGGACATGCCGGATACTGCTGCGCGTCCGCCAGGCCCTTGCCAAGGCACTCACATCCCCTGTCGACCTGGTGTATCCCCAACATTGTCCACTTGCACAGGCAATCCAGGGCACGGGATGGCAGTAGAGCATGGTGGGTGAGAGGTCATGGCGCGCTCATCCTTGTCACATCACGCAGGCAACACATCCACAATGTGTAGTATGGCACAAGTCAAATGGAAGTAGTGGGGGGACGCACACATCACAAGCAGCAGTGATGTCACGGAAGGTGGCTCGCACCATCCAACCCATTGACAATACACCCACACACGTTACATGCCATTGCAACAGAGAAGCCAGCGCGTGCACAAGCAGCTCCAAGCTCGCCCCAGAGAGGCCAAAGAGTGAGTGTGTGGGGCCATGAGCTCCAGTTGGACGCGGACTGGCCCGCTAGGGCAGCTACAGCCTCTGTGTTTTGCAGGTGGTGTATCCGGACTGCGGAGCCTGTCATGCATTGTCAATGTTGCCCGGGTCTCGAGTCGGGGCACCACGCATGTGGACGGCGTCCCGCCACTTATTATACCGTGAGACAGACCACTTGTTCAACTGGACCCACACATACACTCCTTGGCCTCTCTGAGGGGAGCTTGGAGCTGCCTGTGCATGCGCTAGCTGCTCAGGTGCAAACGCATATTGGGGCGAGCGAGGGGAGGCCATGAGGACAGTGCAAAAGTTGACTGTTTGATTTGCAGCCAGTTTAAGGAATGACCCTGATGTGGTCAGAAAAAGACATGTCTCGTGTGTATTGCAACTAGTAGATAAGCCGATGACCTACCCATGTCTTGCATGTAGCCCCGCACCTAGCCCCGCACACTCGACACAGCGAAATGAGTACCAGCACCACATACTTCCCATTCGAAGCACTGACTGGGGGTGATAACCATTGGACAGTCTTGTGTAGTCCACCCACGCGTACATGTGTGCCCTCCATGAACCATGTCACCTGCGGCAAAGTGATGTCATGGGCAATGACGGAAGTGAGCAGAGCTGTCTGCCCCACGCACAGACGGTGCATCAGCTCAACAGACCCAGCACTGAGTGCAGCAGGGGTCACATGTGCAGGGGCAGTTGTGCCTGGTGTGAATGCACATGCACATAGACAGCACATCGAGCAATGTGTAGCCTGCCCACATCTACTGTCCATTGTCAGGCTGACCTAGAAAAAGATCACAAGGCAACACATCAGTGTGGGTGTACCCACTGTGACCAACACTGCGCAACCATCAGCGTACTCGCCCTGTACATGGCCCACCCCGCAACGAAGGTCACATTCAGTGCCACTATCTCTCACACACATCCCTATCACGAGTCATGGTGTGTCCAATAGACAGTGCAGAGTAAGCGCTCATCCGGGGGGTCCTGAACAGGAGACACATGTAACCCACTAGGCACTCTGTGTCGGCACCTACTGGCATTGTGCAGTCAATGTGCAGGCCAGGCCTGCTGGGACTGAGAAGGGCAGCATGGCCCCAGCCTGACTTCCACACGACTAACAAGTGCACTGAGACCTGCATTGCCAATTGTCTGTGTCACTGGATGTCTGACATGAAGTTGCCATGTACCACCACTCGGGTGGAACAGACAGGTCAAAGCGCCCGAGAGCTCACATACCCATGCCACCTGCAGCCAGCATGGTGTGCAGTGCATGTCTGTACTCCACAGGCTCTGACTCATAGTGCTGAGGAGCAACGACATGTGTGTCTCCCACATGCACACCCACACCCACTGCAGTTGTCTCTCACACACAACTTTCGCAAGGAATAGCCATGTGCAGTGTGCGTGGAACACGGAATCCAGGTTCTCCAGCTCCTCGCTGGTGAGTGGACCTGGACATGTCCTCAGCGTCATCCACGTGTAGGTGTAGTGGTGGCAGCAGCAGCTGTCGTCGAGGGGTGCCAGGCTGCAGTGCCAGGTAGCTGTGGCCATGCCTGTCCCACTCGCACACACATATTAACCCCTGGGGCCGTTTCAGTGGGTACAAGCTGCTGCGATTTGTGTACCATGTCTGGCAGCTGCAATTGCAGATGCTGGCCTGCTCCCAGCTGGCCATGGACGCCTACCTCCACAGTGGAACACGCAGGGTGCAACCGCGAGGGTCATTGGAGTTGGCCGTAAGGGCCTGGCCCATGCCGGGTACAGTCTGCTGATGCCATGTGCACCACACAGTATAATGTGCGCAATGCATCTGCAGGTGTGGCCATCATTTGCGTGTGGGTGCAGGTCCACAATGGACAGGGCCACAACATGCCGTGTGCATAGGCAGGGACGGCCAGTGCTCAGCCTCCACATGTATGTAGGAACATCATCATGTACACATTGGCATGGGAGCATGGGATATGCATATGCACACACATGCCATCTTTCACTATGTACATCTGCCACTTGGCACGTGCAATGTTACGTGTCACTTGTGATGTGTAGTTGCAAGCACACAGCCGTGTCGGCATGGGGCTGTCAATGTGTACACCTGTCAATGTTTCTGGAGGTGTGATCCGTACAGTGCTGTACTTAGGGTGCAGTAGGGACATCAATGACTGTCTCATATCCCCTCGTGCCACCGGTCCCACTTGTTTTGGCCGCTCAGCCTGTGTCCATAGCATTGTTGGTGTGTGCCCTACACACCCAGCCTCGTAAGCAGTGTGATGCACAGCAGCTGGTCATGTTGCCGTGGTGTTGCAGTTCACCGAATATGCAGTCTGTTGCCTTCAGCATGCCTTACAAGTTGTTAAGGCCTAACTCCCCATGTGCATGCTCATAGCAATGGTGTGTGTCACTGCCCATTGCTATTGGTAGGGGACCTGTGTAAGTGTATTGTGGCTGTGCTGTCCCTACTTGTCAGCCGTTCTGTCATTCAATTGCCTGCTCAGTCATTTATGTTCTGTGTATGTGAATATGCCATGTGGCGTGTTGCTTTGACATGTGTTCACTTCCATCTTTCCTAGGCGGAGACCAGACATTCATCGCCCTACCAATTGCTGTCAGACATGGTGGATGTTGAGGTCATCCGCAAATATCGTCTGGACCGACCCACCCTGCATCATCTATGTGTCTTGTTGGAACCCCACCTCCGTCCTCGCAGGGTGTATCCAACAGCATTCACCCCCACGGCTAAGGTGATGGCTGCACTGCATTTCTTCGCCACTGGGTCATTCCAGCACACAGTGGGCAGTGGAGGTGGGATGTCCCAACCCATGTTCAGCATGGTGCTCAGGGATGTACTGTCAGCCATGATGCTGTACAGGAACAGATACATCCGCTTCCCCAGGGCTCGTGAATTGGCGGCAGTGAAGGGTGCATTCTATGCTCTTGGACGAATCCCCACGTCGTTGGTGCAATAGACTGCACCCATGTTGGCCTTGTTGCACCACAGGCCACCGAGCACCTCTACCGCAACCGGAAGCACATGCACTCCCTGAATGTGCAAGTGGTGTGCCTTGCGGACATGGTGATCACACACGTGTGTGCGAAATTCCCAGGATCGGCCCATGACGCGCACGTCATGCGCAACAGCATCCTACCACGTCTGATGACCGATCTGCAACCGGACCGTGGCTGGATTGTTGGTGAGTATGTGGAGTAGTGTAGCGTGCTGGCTGTGCGATGCTGTCTTGTGTCCAGTTGGAATTGCAACGGTTCTCTGTGTCCCTCACACCCAGGTGACTCTGCTTACCCGAATGGGCCCTGGCTGCTCAGCCCATTACGATGTCCTGGGAGCCCAGCAGATGTACGCTACAATGAGGCACATGGGAGGACCAGACGTGTGGTTGAGCGGACCTTTGGCCTCCTCAAGTCCAGGTTCAGATGCCTGGACCGCACCGGGGGCGCACTGGCATACTCCCCACAGAAGGTGTGCCAGATAATAGTGGCTTGCTGCATGCTGCACAATCTGGCGATCCGCAAGCAGATCCCACTAATTGTGGATGACGGAGATCAACCAGGGCCCCAGCCTGCAGACCTGGACAGCTCCAGCGAAGAGGACAGTGGAGAGGATGAAGCTGTGAATGTGCGTCAGCAGCTCATCGCCCGCTACTTCACTTGACGGTGAGTGACCATGTACGACGGCTAATGTAGCTGTAGTTGTGCAGGTGTATGTGTGCTCTGTTATGGGGGCCTTTTGTTCACTGAGTGCTGTGTGTCAATGGTCCAAGTCCAGGTTGGTATGCCACTGACAGTGGCTGTAGCATTGTGCCCTGTTGCTCTGTGAGATGTGTGTGCATTGCTTGTAGTTGGTGACAAGTACTGTGTGATGAGTGTGTGACACACTCATTGAATGTACTCTTGTTCTGTTTTTCACCCATAGGTCCCTGCAGCCTCTCCTGTCCCATCGACATGCCACACAGCAGATGCATTTCTGCTCATGGTGGCGATTGCACACCGTGGAATAAACCCAGGACACATTAAGCCGATTGTGATCAAGGTGTATTTATTAACAGCGGTGACATGTGATTGTGTGCAAGGTGATGACAAATGTGGTTCATGCTG
Source organism: Calotriton arnoldi (assembly GCA_963921515.1). Taxonomy (NCBI): domain Eukaryota; kingdom Metazoa; phylum Chordata; class Amphibia; order Caudata; family Salamandridae; genus Calotriton; species Calotriton arnoldi. Next base: position 186,086 of record CAWUFW010018690.1, on the reverse strand, counting down.
TGACAATGAGTTGACGGTCATGGCTGCGTGATGGTCAAGGTGTACCCATGGAGTTCTATGTCCACAGTCCAACAGACACATGCCATTCACATGGCAGTGTGGGGTAGGATCGTATTACATGTCAATGCAGTAGGTGGTCAAGGTGGCTGGCTGACTCACTGGCGTTTGGTGCGGGCGAAGTCCTCTCTGGACACCTGTTTCCTCTTCGGACGGCCCCTTCCACGTTTGGTAGGGGGGGTGTTGATGTTCCGCTGGTGGTGGTTGAGGAGTGCTCACTCGCTGTGGACGCAGGGGAACGCGATGCTGCACGAGCCTGCGCCACAGCAGGTTTCTGGTGGATAGTGGTGTCTGTTGGACCTGGTTGCCATAGATTTGTGGGTGCACCTTGACGATCTCGTCGACCATGACCGTCAGCTCGGTGGAAGTGAACTTGGGCATTCTGTGTGATGCCATGGTGTGTGTTTTGGTGTTTGTGGTGCTGGTGCGGTGTGTGGTGTGTGATGTGCAGGGGTTTGTGGGTCAGGTGTTTGGTGGTGGTGGTGGTGATGGGTGTGATAGGTGCGTGTCTGTGGTGTACTGCTGTCCTTTCTGTCTCGCTGTGTTGTGTGCTTTCGTCCTCAGTTTGTAATGTTGCAGGGGGTTGTGGTCTGTGGAGGGGCTGGTTTTGTACTTACCTATGTGGGTGTGTCATGATGGTCTGTTGTTTTCAGGTGTGTTGTGGCTGGTGTTCTGGGATTTGTAGTTGATTTGTATGTCCAGGGGGGTGTTTCAGGGATGTGTACTGTGTTTGGATTTTTGTGCGTGGGTTGCTGTGTGGACTTGTTAGCCATGTTGTGTGTGTTTGTTTTCGTCAGCGGATGGTTTCTGTGCATGGAGGTGGCCTCCAGGGCTTCCGCCGTGTCCATTTTCGTCACTGTTGTTTGCGCTGGCGGGCGGTGTATTTGTGGATTTCCCGCGCTCATGTCGGTACGATCCTAATTTGATGGGCGTTGTCTCGGTCGTCAGGGCGGGCGGTTTTGGCTTTTCGTGCGTCTTTCCGTCCGTGGCGGGCGGATGGACTTGGACTCGGACATGGGCGGGCGTTTTTTTCTGTTTATTTTCCGCCTCCGGCGGTTTTCGGTTCGCGGCATCGTAATTGCTCGGTCGGTATTCAGAGGGTGTAGGCGGGCGGATTTTCGCCACTGTGGTTGGTGGCGGATTATTATCCGCCCGACATCGTAATGGACACCTAAATTATTAATATTTTTCATAATTACGATTTAATCAATTAATATTTAATAGTGCTAATTGTGGGAAATAACTTATAATTAAATATTTAGTAATTTGTTATTAATTGATTGGTAAATATGTTAATTGTGTCATTGTTTTAGGAGTGGGTTGTGGGTTGATAGGGGAATAGGGTGGGAAGTAATTTAAATATAATTAATTGATTTTTAATTTTATTTGAATTATATTTTGCGTTTTAGTTCCGTAGCGGGTTGTGGGTTTATAGGGGAATAGGGTGGGAAGTAATTAAAAAATAGTTAATTGAATAATAATTTTTATTTATTATTATTTATTTACATTTTATTTTATAGTGTTAATTATGGTAATTAATTAATTATTAATTCATTACTAATTGACTGTTAATTTTTATTGATTAATTGATTGGTAAATATGTTAATTGTGTCATTTTTTTAGGAGTGGGTTGTGGGTTGATAGGGGAATAGGGTGGGAAGTAATTTAATTTTCATATATTTATTAATATTTAATATGTAATATTTTTTATTTATGATTTTATAGTGTTAATTGTTTGAATTAATTTATTAATATATAATTATATTTTCATTGTTAATTGTTATTAATTAATAAACTGATTGATAATTAATTATGTTAATTGTGTAATTTTTACCCCTCCGCTATCCAACACTTTCCCTACTGTTGCACTCACTGGAGTGGGAATAGTAATTTTACCCCTATGCTATCCAACACTTTCTCTACTGTTGCACTCGCTGGAGTGGGAATAGTAAATTATTTCCCTCCGCTATCCAACAGTTTCCCTACTGTTGCACTCACTAGAGTGTGAATAGTAATTTTTAACCCCTACGCTATCCAACACTTTCCCTACTGTTGCACTCCCTGGAGTGGGAGTAGTAATTTTTACCCCTTCGCTATCTAACACTTTCCCTACTGTTGCACTTGCTGGAGTGGGAATAGTAAATTATTCACCACTGCTATCCAACACTTTCTCTACTGTTGCACTCCCTGGAGTGGGAATAGTAATTTTTACCCCTGCGCTATCCAACACTTTACCTACTGTTGCACTTGCTGGAGTGGGAATAGTAAATTATTCCCCTATGCTATCCAACACTTTCCCTATTGTTGCACTCCCTGGAGTGGGAATAGTAATTTTTACCCCTGCGCTATCCAACACTTTCCCTACTGTTGCACTTGCTGGAGTGGGAATAGTAAATTATTCCCCTCCGCTATCCAACACTTTCCCTACTGTTGCACTCCCTGGAGTGGGAATAGTAATTTTTACCCCTGCGCTATCCAACACTTTCCCTACTGTTGCACTTGCTGGAGTGGGAATAGTAAATTATTCCTCTACGCTATCCAACACTTTCCCTACTGTTGCACTCCCTGGAGTGGGAATAGTCATTTTTACCCCTGCACTATCCAACACTTTCCCTACTGTTGCACTTGCTGGAGTGGGACTAGTAAATTATTCCCCTCTGCTATCCAACACTTTCCCTACTGTTGCACTCTCTGGAGTGGGAATAGTTGTTTTTACCCCTGCGCTATCCAACATTTTCCCTACTGTTGCAGTCGCTGGAGTGGGAATAGTAATTTTTTCCTTTTCGCTATCCAACACTTTCCCTACTGTTGCAGTCATTGGAGTGGGAATAGTAAATTATTCCTCTCCGCTATCCAACACTTTCCCTACTGTTGCACTCATTGGAGTGGGAATAGTAATTTATTCCCCTCTGCTATCCAACACTTTCCCTACTGTTGTACTCTCTGGAGTGGGAATAGTAATTTTTAACCCTCCGCTATCCAACATTTTCACTACTGTTGCATTTGATGGAGTGGGAATAGTAATTTATTCACCTCCGCTATCTAACACTATCCTTACTGTTGTAATTAATGTTGTGTAAAATGTAGTTTTAAAAATTAATAAATATTTTAATATTTTAATTTATAATATATATATTTTTTTATTTTTATGTTACAGGTGTATGTATATATATCTATATATGTATTTATAATTTTTTATAAATTTCTAACATTTTATAATTTATTAAATTAATTATTTATTAATAATTATTAAGTAAATACATATATTATATTTTATATATGTATGTTTAATTTATTTTTACATTATATTTATTACTTATAATTTTTAACATTTTTTAATAATTATAAATATTTATTTGTAAGTTATATGTATTATTTAATTTATTTTACTTTTGTTTATACATTAAAAAAACACGATATTTTTAACATCGATATTTTTACCAACTATGGGGGTCATATAATGATGGGCGGATCGCCACTGCCCGTATGGCGTTGGTGATCCACCCGCCATTACACACCGCCCGCATGCCATTTCCCCAGCCATATTACGATGGCGTCTGCCGGTTTTCCGCCGGTCCGACAGCGGACCGGGCAGTAAAGGGGCCTAATATGGTGGCGGTGTCTGCTAGACACCGCCATCCATATTAGGATGGTGGCGGAGAGCAGCCTTTCCATGGCGGCAACGCCGCCATGGAAAGGCATACGGTGTTTGCTGTTGGGGGCCCGTTGTGGGCCCCCTAGATGTTGGGGGGTACACATGGGGGGTACCTATGGTACCCCCCTGCATTTGCATGCACAAGGTGGCACGCACCGTGCGGTGCCTGTCACGGTGTGCATGCAAATGCACAACTTGCATATATTGCATTGTGGCGGGTGCTGCTTACAGCACCGCCCGCCGCAATTCAATATATGCGGGATGCCACCGCCACCGTCGCGGTGGCATCCTAATCCGACCGGCGAGACCGCTGCTCCTATGGTGGACGGTCCCATTCTCCGTTACGATGGCGGGCAAGTCCGCCCGCCTGCCATCGTAATGTCCCCCTATATTTTTGTTTCGATATTTTTGTACTTACCATGATGTAGATAGGATGTCGATATTCTTGGCATCGATATTTAGGTGCCGATATTTTGGGACCTCGATATTGTGGTCGTCGATATTCTGTCAGTGATCCGTTCCCACTGGTGGTATGTGAACACATTTCTAGGATTCACAGATTTATGCAGGAAGTGATGACCATAATGTTGATAACAATACATCGTTTCGAAATCTGACGTGCTTTCCAATGTTTCACCATTAGAAAATGCAGCAGATTTTTCTAAATCAGACAACATATTATTTACAGTTTCAAAATCCCAATCATCAGAAAATGTACTTGAGGTAATGATATCGCTCAATGATATTTTAAATAAATGAGGAATTTTTTAAAGTTCGTTCGGGCCAAATATATCGAAATCAACCTTGTCCCAAACTATACCATCAGGTATAGGAACTGCTGTAATGTTCATTGACGACAAGTCTCTTTGTTCTCGATGAGATGATTGGTGTGGTTTTAAAATTAAATTCACCTTTTGGGCTGCAGAGCTTTGTCGAAGGTTTTTTCCATTTACAAGCATGCTAAAAACTATTACTAAGCCTACCCAGAAAAGAAAGAAAAGTATCCCGGTTATTACCCATAGTTCTACCCAAGGTGACACCAGGTAAGTCTTTTAAGAAAGTTCAGAAAGTCTTTAACTTGCTGCTTGCGTGATTTTGGGCTGGCATCGTTTCAGGTTCACTTGGATCCAAAGAAAACATATCAAAGTTTATGAAGTAGCCAGAAGCAGTTCGATCAATTGTTGGTATTGCATCAGGATTTGTTGAAATCGTAGGTTGCTCTTGTCGAGGCATATTGACGTAGACCTCTGTATTCAGTCGAATAGCAATTTGTCTTTCAATTTGAGTTTGATTTTGAAATCGAACTTCAGGTTCAAGAGGAACGAGTTCCATAGCATTATTGCATAGTCCATCATTCCTTGCAGGGGACTCTTCGAACGTGATGAGTCTTTCTGTTTGAACTTCTTGAATTGTAGCAAGAGGAGGGCGTCTGCTACTTTGGAGTCCACGTGGCCTACTACTCAGTATCGCCCACATAGTGTGGTTTGCTTAGGTCGATTGAGACAAATCTTTTCTCCTTTTTTCCAGGAAGAGGCGGTAGAAGTACAGTTCTTGTTCCTTCAATTGCTAGGAACGGTACAGGCTTTCTGTATGATGGCCCAAATTCTTTCTTGTCCGCTATTTTCTCTCTGACTAGATCCCCGACTTTTGGGATCCAGACAGGTCTTGCCGTGACTGACTTGACTTCCCCAGTGGCGTTCTGCTTCAGGTGGACATTACTTTGTTGTGTCCTGGATTCATTTAGATCCTGTAAAACAGCCAAACGATCATGGATGTCAAAAGGCTTTTCATCCGCCACTGTGCCTTCACAATCAAGATCAGGTACCCACATTCTTGTCCCAAATAGGACCTCATATGGAGTGACCTCCCCTAGAGATCTTCTTGGCATGTTGTTCAAAGCTTGCTGCACTTCATACAGATGTTTTACCCAACTCTCACCCGTACCTAATACTCTAGCTGTTAAAGACTGCTTTAAGTCTCGGTTTTTCCTCTCTACGACCGAATTTCCCTCGGGATGGTACGGAGAGGAGTACCGCAATGCTACACCCAATCCTCGCATGGCCTCCTTCTAAGCCCGAGAGCTAAACGCAGGGCCCTGGTCAGAATGTAATGTGCCAATTGCGTATGTCCCTATAAAGACGCGCAAATCTTTTATAACAGTTCGAGCGTCAGCCGAGCGTTGGGGCCACACCCATAGGAATCTTGAGCAGTAATCCACTGCAACCATGATATACCTGTAAGCCCCATCTCTTTGTAAGGGGCGGCAGGGGTCCAAGTAAACACACGCTAGTGGTTTGTCAGATATTAATAATGGTGTCTGCGCTGGACGTGTTACGGTGGGACCTTTCATCTGCTGGCAGATGTCGCATTTCAAGACATAGGGGCTCATTATGATGGCAGGAGGATCGCCACCGCCGGGCCGGCGGTGGCGAACCTCCCGCCATCACAATGTGATTCACCCACCACCAAATTAGGATGGCGGTGGGTATCACATTGGTACCGCGGCGGACGGAAAGTCCGTCCGCCATGGTCCCGCAAGGCGGTCCTTTTCCGACCGCCTTGTGGAACCCGGAACCAGGGCCCTTCCGCCTGTCTTTTTGCGGTGGATATCCCGCCGCAAAAAGACAGGTGGAGACTGGCTTTGGGGGCCCGTTGCGGGCCCCCTCTGTGGGGGGGGCATCTGTGCAATGGGGGGGTACCCATGGTACCCCCCCTCCATTTCCATGCAGAAGGTGGCAGGCACCGCGTGGTGCCTGCCACGTTGTGCATGGAAATGCACAACATGGCCATTAGACATTGCGGCGGGTGCTGCAGCCAGCAGCACCCGCCGCAATGTTAAATTGCCAGATGCGACCGCCGCGGTGGCGGTCGCATCGTGATATGGGGTGCGGGACCGCCGCATGACAGGCAGGCGGTCCCGTTACCGCTGGGATGGCGGGCCGACTCAAGTCCGCCCGCCATCCTAATGACCCCCATAGTCTTTAGTCTGCTTTGTTAATCCAGGCCACCAATAGCGTTGTTTCAATAAATAAACAGTCGCCGTAACTCCTGCATGTGCAGAACCTATCCCTTCATGTGCTGCTAGAATTAAACCTAACCTCCGATCCATGTTTGGAATTACTCTGTCCCCCACTCCAGGAATCTGAGCAAATGGAATGTTATTGGCATTTAACTTGTATGAGTACTTGAGTGGAAACTTTTTTGGTAGTGCTTTGCTGTTTTTGCGTGAAGCAATGACAGCTACCATAATCTCACCGTCTATTCTCGTTTTAGAACGAGTGATTGCAGCTACAGAAGCTGTGCGCACAGCCCCTTTTGCGGCTTCATCAGCCAATGAATTCCCTTCAACCTGAACGCCATCATGCTGATGACTCAGTGTATGTATCACGTGAGCCCTTGGTAGTCCGGATTTCAACTCCACTACCTGTTCCCATAGCATTTTATGCTTAATTGTGCCACCCTTTGCATCTTTGAACCCGTTCTGAACCCAGTACTGCAAATATTCATTATATGACTGTACACAGTAAAATGAATCGCACACGATTAGTTTGGGGAATTCTCGATCCGTATTTACCTGTGCCAGTATTAAGGCTTTTAACTCTGCCAGTTGTGCCATGCAGTCTCCTAGAGATTGCGTTTTCGTGCAACTTGGATGGAATTTCCCATCCCGCATGCAACCTTTAACGATTGTGCATGCTGCGCTATATTGTTGCTTACTTCCTATGGCCGGTTGAGCTGATCCGTCAGTGTAAATAATATATTCATACTGATCTAGAGGCATTATTTCGTTTGGTAGAGGATATTCTTGTTCGTTTTGCAAAAATGCTTGTGTCTTTAGATTTGGGTCGTACCTGTATTCTACATCTGTTGCAGTGAGAGAATTAGCCCATTGTATCCATCGTGGATGTAAAGCTTTAGCGTTATGAACGCTCGCTTTTGTCGCAGCTTCTAAGGCTGGAACCGGAGTAACTACTATTAATCGTTTCCCCTGAGCCAATGCTCTTTCTCTCACTACAGCAGTCTGTACTGCTGTTAGAATCTTTTCTGTAGATGCGAAGCGCATCTCAGCATTTGTGTACAAATGTGACTTGTATGCAATTGGTACCGTTTCACCTTCATTATATGTTAGATAGGTGTACCCAGATTGACCTGTAACTATACGGATCACCAGGGTGCGTACGTTTACGCGTGTCTGTAAGTGTTTGGAAGCTATCATGTCAGCTTGTAAGAAACGAAGTGTATCTGTGTGTTCCTGTGTCCATTGTCTAACTGAAAAGTCAGGTTTTATTAAATCGTAGAAAGGTTTTACTCTTTCTGCGTAATCCAAAATGTATGTTCTACCAAAATTTAGGAATCCCAGTATTGATTGTAATTTTTTTACTAATTTTGGAGGGTGGAGCAGCGCGAATATTTCTAAAAAATTGTCTGCCAGGCTTTTTCCTTCACTTGAAAGCTCATATCCTAAAAACAGGACACTGAGGTGGGCAATTTTTGATTTTTTAAAGTTGAATTTGTAGCCCTCAGATGCAAAACCCAAAATTATGGTATTCACTCTGTTCAAGTGTTCCTCTAGGTCATTGTCCGTCAGATAAATATCATCCACATAGGACAATGCCTCTTCATCCAAAGTTTGAAGTAACTCAGTTACTCTCGCAGAAAACAACCCTGGCTGTTCTTATACCCTTGCGGGAGTCGACAAAATTGCAGCTCGGTCCCTAGCGCTGAGAAGGCTGTTAGATACCTGCTTTCAAGCGCTATATTTTGGCAGAAAAATCCACTTGAGATATCAAGTGTTGTTTTCTATTTTTTCCGTACAATGTTATTCATTAATGCGGCACTGTGAGCATTTTGGACTGCAAATATCTTAGTGCAAGTGTTTAAATGTCTGTAATCTAAAACTAGACAATATGAGTTGTCCGGTTTCATGACAGGAAACAAAGGATTGTTCATTGATGAGGTGCAAGTTTCAATCACCCTCTGATATTCAAGTGGATCTAAGATCTCCCTGACCTGTTTTTTAGCTTCTTGCTTTATTGGATACTGCCTTTGTGCAGTTGGAGTATTTTTTAAAGGAATTATTTGGTGGGTTGAATCCTCATCCCATCCAACATGGTTTTTATATAATGCCGGTGCTTGTGCTACCGCCCACTCCTGCGCATATGTGTGTTTCAGGTGTGTGGGAATATGAGCTGAGAATGCTGGTAAAATTACCGTCTCTCCTTTAGGGCAATCCATGACGAATGGTGGCGGCCAATCTCGTTCAGCTAACAAAATGTCATAGCCATACGTTAGGTTCTCCCAAAAGAGACCTCTAACTGTTCTACATTCGTCCCCCTCCATCTGGAGCGTTATTTCATATACTTTATGTGGGACACTTACCCTAGTAACGGGTGTTTCTACCATGATATAATCATTCAAGTCCGTTGTCACCAGAAATTCCATCAGGTTCTGGTGAGCTATTGTTATTTCTGCCGCACTGTCTAGCATCGTCAGAGCCCATTCCCCGTTCAGTAGTCGAGTCCTCAGAATTCTGGGCATGTCTGATCTTTAGACCTGCAACCTTCTTCTTTTTGAACTGTGGCTTGTGCTTTGGCTTTTCTTCTTTTTTAGAAGTGTAATCTTGAGCGTGCTGCTTGTCTCTGGACTTTGTACGCTCTTCTTGTCTGTCTGACCATCCTTCCCTCTCGGAGTTTTTCGATGAACCCTAAAAGGAACGAGAGGAACGTGTATCAGTATCCTGATACCTGTCAGGTTTCCTAATATTATCCCTATTCCTAAGGTTGTACCATTTTTCGGAGGACTCCTGTGGAGGAGATCTACCTCGGGATTGAGATCTGTTTCCTTTAAAGTTTTGTTGTTTTTTATTGTCCCACTTCTTTGTAGAAGCAGGTATCTGCTTGGAAGTGTCCTTTTCAGGACTGCCCATCAGTTGTGGTTTTAAAGCTTTCCCACCCAAACTGTCTCTGCCTAATTCTGCAAATGCAGTTTCAATTATTTTTGGTAGTTCGTGTTCCTGTTCTAATGGACTGAACTCCCTTAGGCGCTGGCGGATAGCCACTGAAGCTGCTTCCCCTTTAATATTAGCTAATATTATGGCTGATACCTGTGCATAGTTACCAAGGGGCCCATTAGGATGGCGGGCGGAAGCACCACCGCTGTGCTGGCGGATGCAAAAAGCACCAGTTACCGTCCGCCCGCCACAGCACACACGCCCGCCCAATTAGGATGCGAAAAGACAGCCAAACACCGCCCGTAAGCCAGCTACGCCCTCCGCCATCAAAGTGCGCCCGTCCACGGAGCGGCGCGGCCTAATGGAGACACAACGCCCGACGAAATCACGTACCGCCCGGCGTACAAATTACGATGCCAGAACCAAACAGTTCCCCCGGCTAAGAGACACCGCACGTGAAAGCAAGGCGGAAAACCGAACGCACAGTACGGATAGCAAAGAGGCGGACCCCCCGAGCATGAATCCAGCACTGCAGGCCCTCCCCATGCTCTACCTGATGCAGCACCCAGGAGTCAACGCACCGCGCGATGCAGGTAGGCAGACACACAACAGGGGCACGAAAACAGCGCACACAGTGCAAGGGCGGAAAAACTGTATATGGCCCCCCCCGACAACCCTGCGTGGACACGACACATCCACCACTGCACCCACACATGCGCACAACGCAGAGGCCAACGGCAGCGCAATGCATGCGCCGCACACAAACAACACAGGGTCACAACAAAACACCACACACACCAGCACCACCCAGAACGCACATGTCACGTGACAGCCCTGCCACAGTCATGTCCCCAACCCTGCAATTCACTGTTGCCAAACTGACGTCACACAAGTGACCCGAACATGTCAGTGACGGCACGCCACATTAGGACACACCCCTGTGTGCAAAACACGGCGAAGCACACAGCGGAGGCAACATCACCCAGCAGAATATGGACCCCGTCGGGAAAAGGTACGCCAGTACCACACAGAAACACCGATGCCACCCTGCACCCAATAACAAGACATGCAATACGTAACATCAAAGATACCGGGGACAGACAACAGGTGGGACCAATTATAACACAAGGCCCAACGTATAGCGGAAACGCAGCCTGCTGCCCACACACGGGAGAGGAGACAGCACCGAATGACCTTCCATTCCCACTGTGAAACCACATCCCGACTAAACAAGCCAGAGACAACAGTCATTGCACCAAACAAAGCCCAACACAGGCATGTAGAGGGAAGCGGCCACAGGGCAGATAGCGCATAACACCAAAGAACATTCACAACGGAAAGAAGAAATGATAACACTTCCCCATGTGGTTCACATGCAAGTTATCTGGAAGGAGTCAGACACCACTGACCTTGACCATTCAGAGAAGCATGTGGGATGAGGACCCGTGACCTCCGCACAAACCAACATAACACAAGTCCTGCCTCCCTACGACCATTACAGAATTCCCAGCAACGTCGGAGGTTGCACACTGCAGACTGCACAGACAGCCGGAGCACGCCACCACAGCGCCCTGCAGCAAAATGGCACTTGCACCACACCTACCCAACTACGCCGGACAGATCAAGCTGTACAAACATAACCTGATACAGATATTGGGATGTGACAATCTGGCCTTGCTGAACGTAAGTTACCGACTAACTTACCGCATCGCATTGTTCAGCTGCATCATCCCCGTCTTCTACTGTCGGAGGTGTCCCTTCTACTATCCTGTGGAGTTATGTCTCTCCAACCCGGCATGTCCAAGGGCGGACCTGCTACAACTATTCAACCCCTGGACGCCCACGACAGGGTCTGTTCAGCCTATGGGGGCATGGCGTATGTGGCGACTATCGGACCCACACTGCAATGGGACCACTGTGCCTCCACACGACGGATAATGGATTACAGTTACATCGAATGCCATCCAACATGTCCCATCATGCTCCTACAAGGGACAACTCACGACCAACACCTTGACAGCCACCATCCGCTACATTGGATGGCAACCATGTCCACCACCAATGCCATGGAAGCCCTGCTGGAAGGTATTGCATTCCTGACAACCTGTCAATTCGTCGGGCCCCGCCGCCATACCCCCAATTGAGCAATGATGTCCCACACCGTACCCATGCTTGGCTTACGCACGGACTAGGCAGTTACCAGTACAACAACTATACCATGCAACCTGCAACTGACACCACATCAACAACTACACTGCCATGACATCTGATACTTTTCGGGACATGCACCCTGTTCCTCATCACATCCAGTAACTCTGCATGAACAGGGGGAGGCAGAGGCATGGGATTTGTGTATGGCAACCACATGGACAGAACTGCAAGTACAACCATGCCATGATATGGATCCTGCGCCCATGAACATATGCACCGGTCAGTGGACAGTAATCGTCCTGCTGTAGTATGTGAGAGCTGTCACCTCACCTCCCTCTGAACGTCCGTGCCAGGAGCTTTGCATGGACACCAAGTGCATCCACCAACAACATGAGCCCAGTGACTGTGACATGGCCAGTACCCACCACATCGCAACAACAAGTGGGACGCCGTTGCATGCACGTAAGCCCATGCCCTGATGTCACCTCCACGCACGTGTGTATGAGTAACCATAGCAGCAAACCTGTAACATGGAACTGAGATGCACTGTGCCCATGATGACAAGCGGACTGGTAGGCTAAATGTATACTGCCTGTGTCAAAGTCAGCAGCACCACAGTAATTAGCAAATGTACATTAGCACACCAACGGCTAAGCAGTTGTAACTCTGAAGCCCACATCCCACAGTCAACAACTAATCACTGTACCCCTACACCCTATGCTATGTGTAATCATGCTGAGTATATCCTCCACATGCACTTCGCTGCCAGTAGTGTTCACTATACTGCATCACAGAGGACATAAGTCCCAATACATGGCTTGAAGCAAAAATGTGTCTCTGCTGATTCATTTCACAAGTACGAATGAGAGAGGATGAGAGTGTGTGAAGTACACGGCAGTCGTGAGATGACCATGTAGTCCACTGTCATTGGATGTCAACGCAAATGAGTAGCACAACTGTGGGAGACACACATGTGTCATGTGAAGTGGGAGTTACGCATGGCTCAGGTGGGTGGGTGTGACGGGTAGGTGCGCACATGCAATGTTGAAACACGCTGTGTTGGGAGGACTCAGGAACAGTACATTGGCGCACTCCTGGGAATCTGTAAAGACCACCTGTCTGGTGATGAATGTGAACTCGTGTGTGCACAACAGGCGGGCACACGATCAATGCCGCATCAAGTGTAGACGTCAGCCCACCCTCCGTGGACATGCCGGATACTGCTGCGCGTCCGCCAGGCCCTTGCCAAGGCACTCACATCCCCTGTCGACCTGGTGTATCCCCAACATTGTCCACTTGCACAGGCAATCCAGGGCACGGGATGGCAGTAGAGCATGGTGGGTGAGAGGTCATGGCGCGCTTATCCTGGTCACATCACGCAGGCAACACATCCACAATATGTAGTAGGGCACAAGTCAAATGGAAGTAGTGGGGGGACGCACACATCACAAGCAGGAGTGACGTCACGGAAGGTGGCTCGCACCATCCCACCCATTGACAATACACCCACACACGTTACATGCCATTGCAACAGAGAAGCCAGCACGTGCACAAGCAGCTCCAAGCTCGCCCCAGAGAGGCCAAAGAGTGAATGTGTGGGGCCATGAGCTCCAGTTGGGCGCGGCCTGGCCCGCTAGGGCAGCTACAGCCTCTGTGTGTTGCAGGTGGTGTATCCGGACTGCGGAGCCTGTCATGCATTGTCAATGTTGCCCGGGTCTCGAGTCGGGGCACCACGCATGTGGACGGCGTCCCGCCACTTATTATACCGTGAGACAGACCACTTGTTCAACTGGACCCACACATACACTCCTTGGCCTCTCTGAGGGGAGCTTGGAGCTGCCTGTGCATGCGCTAGCTGCTCAGGTGCAAACGCATATTGGGGCGAGCGAGGGAGGCCATGAGGACAGTGCAAAAGTTGACTGTTTGATTTGCAGCCAGTTTAAGGAATGACCCTGATGTGGTCGGAAAAAGACGTGTCTCGTGTGTATTGCAACTAGTAGATCAGCCGATGAACTACCCATGTCTTGCATGTAGCCCCGCACCCAGCCCCGCCCACTCGACACATTAAAATGAGTACCAGCACCACATACTACCCATTCGAAGCACTGACTGGGGGTGACAACCATTGGACAGTCTTGTGTAGTCCACCCACGCGTACATGTGGGCCCTCCATGATCCATGTCACCTGCGGCAAAGTGATGTCATGGGCAATGACGGAAGTGAGCAGAGCTGTCTGCCCCACGCACAGATGGTGCATCAGCTCAACAGACCCAGCACTGAGTGCAGCAGGGGTCACATGTGCAGGGGCAGTTGTGCCTGGTGTGAAGGCACATGCATATAGACAGCACATCGAGCAATGTGTAGCCTGCCCACATCTACTGTCCATTGTCAGGCTGACCTAGAAAAAGATCACAAGGCAACACATCTGTGTGGGTGTACCCACTGTGACCAACACTGCGCAACCATCAGCGTACTCGCCCTGTGCATGGCCCACCCCGCAACGAAGGTCACATTCAGTGCCACTATCTCTCACACACATCCCTATCACGAGTCATGGTGTGTCCAATCGACAGTGCAGAGTAAGCGCTCATCCGGGGGTCCTGAACAGGAGACACATGTAACCCACTAGGCAGTCTGTGTCGGCACCTACTGGCATTGTGCAGTCAATGTGCAGGCCAGGCCTGCTGGGACTGAGAAGGGCAGCATGGCCCCAGCCTGACTTCCACCACGACCAACAAGTGCACTGAGACCTGCATTGCCAATTGTCTGTGTCACTGGATGTCTGACATGAAGTTGCCATGTACCACCACTCGGGAGGGACAGACAGGTCAAAGCGCCCGAGAGCTCACATACCCATGCCACCTGCAGCCAGCATGGTGAGCAGTGCATGTTTGTACTCCACAGGCTCTGACTCATAGTGCTGCGGAGCAACGACATGTGTCCCCCACATGCACACCCACACACACTGCAGTTGTCTCTCACACACAACTTTCGCAAGGAATAGCCATGTGCAGTGTGCGTGGAGCACGGAATCCAGGTTCTCCAGCTCCTCGCTGGTGAGTGGACCTGGACATGTCCTCAGCGTCATCCACGTGTAGGTGGAGTGGTGGCAGCAGCAGGTGTTGTCAAGGGGTGCCAGGCTGCAGTGCCAGGTAGCTGTGGTTATGCCTGTCCCACTCACACACACATATTACCCCCTGGGGCAGTTTCAGTGGGTACAAGCTGCTGCAATTCGTGTACCATGTCTGGCAGCTTCAATTGCAGACGTTGGCCTGCTCCCAGCTGGCCATGGACGCCTACCTCCACAGTGGAACACGCAGGGTGCAACCGCGAGGGTCATTGGAGTTGGCCGTAAGGGCCTGGCCCATGCCGGGTACAGTCCGCTGATGCCATGTGCACCACACAGTATAATGTGCGCAATGCATCTGCAGGTGTGGCCATGATTTGCGTGTGGGTGCAGGTCCACAATGGACAGGGCCACAACATGCTGTGTGCATAGGCAGGGACGGCCAGTGCTCAGCCTCCACATGTCTGTAGGCACATCATCATGTACACATTGGCATGGGAGCATGGGATATGCATATGCACACACATGCCATCTTTCACTATGTACATCTGCCACTTGGCACGTGCAATGTTACGTGTCACTTGTGATGTGTAGTTGCAAGCACACAGCCGTGTTGGCATGGGGCTGTCAATGTGTACACCTGTCAATGTTTCTGGAGGTGTGATCCGTACAGTGCTGTACATAGGGTGCAGTAGGGACATCAATGACTGTCTCATATCCCCTCGTGCCACAGGTCCCACTTGTTTTGGCCGCTCAGCCTGTGTCCATAGCGTTGTTGGTGTGTGCCCTACACACCCAGCCTCGGAAGCAGTGTGATGCACAGCAGCTAGTCATGTTGCCGTGGTGTTGCAGCTTACCGAATATGCAGCCTGTTACCATCAGCATGCCTTACAAGTTGTTAAGGCCTAACTCCCCATGTGCATGCTCATAGCAATGGTGTGTGTCACTGCCCATTGCTATTGGTAGGGGACCTGTGTAAGTGTATTGTGGCTGTGCTGTCCCTACTTGTCAGCCGTTCTGTCATTCAATTGCCTACTCAGTCATTTATGTTTTGTGTATGTGAATATGCCATGTGGCGTGTTGCTTTGACATGTGTCCACTTCCATCTTTCCTAGGCGGAGACCAAACATTCATCGCCCCTACCAATTGCTGTCAGACATGGTGGATGTGGAGGTCATCCGCAAATATCGTCTGGACGACCCACCCTGCATCGTCTATGTGCCTTGTTGGAACCCCACCTCCGTCCTCGCAGGGTGTATCCAACAGCATTCACTCCCACGGCTAAGGTGATGGCTGCACTGCATTTCTTCGCCACTGGGTCATTCCAGCACACAGTGGGCAGTGGAGGTGGGATGTCCCAACCCATGTTCAGCATGGTGCTCAGGGATGTACTGTCAGCCATGATGCTGTACAGGAACAGATACATCCGCTTCCCCAGGGCTCGTGAATTGGCGGCAGTGAAGGGTGCATTCTATGCTCTTGGGCGAATCCCCCACGTCGTTGGTGCAATAGACTGCACCCATGTTGGCCTTGTTGCACCACAGGCCACTGAGCACCTCTACCGCAACCGGAAGCACACGCACTCCCTGAATGTGCAAGTGGTGTGCCTTGCGGACATGGTGATTACACACGTGTGTGTGAAATTCCCAGGATCGGCCCATGACGCGCACATCATGCGCAACAGCATCCTACCACGACTGATGACCAACCTGCAACATGACCGTGGCTGGATTGTTGGTGAGTATGTGGAGTAGTGTAGCGTGCTGGCTGTGCGATGCTGTCTTGTGTCCAGTTGGAATTGCAACGGTTCTCTGTGTCCCTCACACCCAGGTGACTCTGCTTACCCGAATGGGCCCTGGCTGCTCAGCCCATTACGATGTCCTGGGAGCCCAGCTGATGTCCGCTACAATGAGGCACATGGGAGGACCAGGCGTGTGGTTGAGCGGACCTTTGGCCTCCTCAAGTCCAGGTTCAGATGCCTGGACCGCACCGGGGGCGCACTGGCGTACTCCCCACAGAAGGTGTGCCAGATAATTGTGGCTTGCTGCATGCTGCACAATCTGGCGATCCGCAAGCAGATCCCCCTAATTGTGGATGACGGAGATCAACCAGGGCCCCAGCCTGCAGACCAGGACAGCTCTAGTGAAGAGGACAGTGGAGAGGATGAAGCTGTGAATGTGCGTCAGCAGCTCATCGCCCGCTACTTCACTTGACGGTGAGTGACCATGTACGACGGCTGATGTAGCTGTAGTTGTGCAGGTGTATGTGTGCTCTGTCACGGGGGCCTTTTGTTCACTGAGTGCTGTGTGTCAATGGTCCATGTCCAGGTTGGTATGCCACTGACAGTGGCTGTAGCATTGTGCCCTGTTGCTCTGTGAGATGTGTGTGCATTGCTTGTAGTTGGTGACAAGTACTGTGTGATGAGTGTGTGACACACTCATTGAATGTACTCTTGTTCTGTTTTTCACCCCTAGGTCCCTGCAGCCTCTCCTGTCCCATCGACATGCCACACAGCAGATGCATTTCTGCTCATGGTGGCGATTGCACATCGTGGAATAAACCCAGGACACATTAAGCCGATTGTGATCAAGGTGTATTTATTAACAGCGGTGACATGTGATTGTGTGCAAGGTGATGACAAATGTGGTGCATGCTGTGACAATGAGTTGACGGTCATGGCTGCGTGATGGTCAAGGTGTACCCATGGAGTTCTATGTCCACAGTCCAACAGACACATGCCATTCACATGGCAGTGTGGGGTAGGATCGTATTACAAGTCAATGCAGTAGGTGGTCAAGGTGGCTGGCTGACTCACTGGCGTTTGGTGCGTGCGAAGTCCTCTCTGGACACCTGTTTCCTCTTCGGATGGCCCCTTCCTCGTTTGGTAGGGGGGGGTGTTGATGTTCCGCTGGTGGTGGTTGAGGAGTGCTCACTCGCTGTGGATGCAGGGGAACGCGATGCTGCACGAGCCTGAGCCACAGCAGGTGGTGGCGGAGGTGGTGTTGCTGGCCTTGCTTGTGCCCTCCCCCCCACCACCAGCTGGCCCAAGAGGGCCGCGATTTGGGCCATATGGGTGTCCATGGACCTCAACACCGCAAGGACCTCCCGCGTGTCGCTTGCCGACCTGGCCCATTCGCCTTGGGCCTCTTCATAGGCCCCAAGGACTCTGTCGATTGGCGGCAGGGCTTGGCTCCCAGGCACAGTTGGCGTTGGCCTGGCCCTGCTCCTCCTACCAGTACTGCTGCCACCGACCTGCCCACTAGCCACATTGCTCACCACGGTCCTCGCTCTGGCTCCCAGGGTGGAGCCCGACGGCCGTGCCGACCCTTGCGCAGGTGCTGTGGCGAGGGATGGCGTGGTGGTGGTGGTTGCGGCGGTGGTGGTGGTTGCGGCGGTGGTGGTGGCCGCAACGGCTGTGGCAGCAGGGGTCTGTGACTGGTCAGCAGCCCTGGGTGATGGGTTGGTGGGCAGGAGGGGCCCTGGGGAGCGGTTGTGCCCTGCCACTCCAGATGGGCCTGCTGGGTGGTCCGTGTCCGGAGAGGTGTCCAGCTCCTCTACATCCGTGAGTCCGGGTCGGGGGCTTGCGGACTGGCTGTGCTGGCTGCTGTCACCCTCTCCAGCATCCAGCAGTTCGGCACCTGTGGGGAGGATGAGATGGGTCATTGTGTTGCACCTAGCAAAGTATGTATTGGTTGTCTGACATTCACAGTTCGTGCACTGTCGTGCACAGGTTTCCCAGTGGCGTGTGTGTGGATGTACGATGTGTGTATGCGTGGGCTAGGCAATGGGTCTGTGTGATGTGGACATGTGGCATGGGACGGATTAGCAATGCCGATGGGTGTGTGTTGCTATGCTCCTACATTTTGTGGCTCGTGTGTATGCGTGCTCCAGGACCATCGACGATGTTGGGTTGAACGATGGTTTAGGGGAAGGATGGAACGCTTAGGTACGCTGATGCCAAAAGGGGTACAGCCCCCTAAACGCTCTTGGGTTGAAATATGCTTTTGGGGTACATGCTGTGGGTAATGGGTGCAGAACGTGACATGTGTTCTGGCAACGTGACAGTGCATAGACAAAGGTGTGTGTCTGTCTCACATGGCCAGAATATCTGCTGACTGTTATCATTCATGGACATCACATTGGTAGCAATGTTGTGAGTTCGTGCTTGTTGTGTGCCACACGACGTATTGCAGATGGGCCAATTCCTTTGTGTGCGTGCTGCCCTGGTACATGTGCATCAGTGCTGTGCTCTTGGGGTGTTGACTATATTATGTGTGTTGTTACTCGCAGTGTGACGTGCGCTTCAGTCACTGCAGGCACTTGATTTGTCATGGGCAGGTATCTTTGCATGACTACTGTATGAGGGCCAGCTGTTCGGATGTCATACCTTTCATGACACTGTGGCTGAGAGATGAGATGGATGATATGTTGAATGTGCATTGTGTGCCTGTGTGTTTCATGGGTCCAGTTGTCTTTGTGTGCAATATTGTGGTTCCAAGCTGTTACTTCTAGTACGGTCTGTCTTACGTGGGCGTTGTTGTACGATGTGTGGGTGACAGGCAGTGAGGACTACATGGACAGGACTTCGATGGTGTTGCTGATGTGTGTGATGGGTGGCACAGTGCCTGCCGTGTGGGTCTGTGCTCCAGTGGGACTTGTACATGCAGACGTGGCTCCTTAGGTGTTGCTGTATCTGTGATGGGTCATGTGGGGTTTGACTCTGTTGAACATGTCCGTGTGCACATTGGTCTCATGATTGTGACTGGGAGCAGTGCTGCGTGTTCCTCTGCTACGTGACATGTCCCATGTGTCAGTCGTAGTACAGTCCTCATGCCTACAGACGCCCCGCCCTGTACATTTTCCCACCTACAGGTTGTTTCTGAGTGCGCAATGCAATGGATGCCACATGGTACTGGGAGGGAGGGGTGCTCCACCTTGCTGGTCTGTGGGAGTGGGGGCCTGGTGGGTGTTTTACTTCAGCTGTCCCCCCTCCGATCCACTGTCTTTGTGTTCCGGCTACTTACCTGTAACTTGTCGGTCAGTGCAGCTATGGCGGACACATGGATGTGGGGTGTGCTCCACCTTGCTGGTCTGTGGTAGTGGGGGCCTGGTGGGTGTTTTACTTCAGCTGTCCCCCTCCGACCCACTGTCTTTGTGTTCCGGCTACTTACCTGTTACTTGTCGGTCAGTGCAGCTATGGCGGACACATGGATGTGGGGTGTGCTCCGCCTTGCTGGTCTGTGGTAGTGGGGGCCTGGTGGGTGTTTTACTTCAGCTGTCCCCCTCCGACCCACTGTCTTTGTGTTCCGGCTACTTACCTGTTACTTGTCGGTCAGTGCAGCTATGGCGGACACATGGATGTGGGGTGTGCTCCGCCTTGCTGGTCTGTGGTAGTGGGGGCCTGGTGGGTGTTTTACTTCAGCTGTCCCCCTCCGACCCACTGTCTTTGTGTTCCGGCTACTTACCTGTTACTTGTCGGTCAGTGCAGCTATGGCGGACACATGGATGTGGGTGTGGGGAGTGCTCATTCTGGCGCATCTGGAGTACAAGGGGACCTGGTGGGAGTTGCGGTGCTGGCTGACTGTACACATGCCCCCATGGTTTTGTTAGTTGGTAGCTTTGGGCTGAGTGTGTGTGAGTGTCTGTTGCATGTGTGGGTGATGTCTTGTGTATTGTGTACTGGACATGGGGGGTTTGTCCCTAGGAGCTATGGCATGGTGGTAGTGCATGTGATTACATAGCGGTGTGCTGGTATACGTTTGTTTGTACTTACCAGCCTCCACTCCCCCTGGTAATCCGGTGAGGATCTCCGGATGTATGATGACTCGCACCTTCTCCTCCCACGCCTTGAAGGTCTTGAATAGCGCGGGATTCCCTCCGCCAGTCCTGGCAGCCAGCTCTCGATTTTTGGTCTCCTTCTTCTTGACCACGCTTTTGAGGTCGTTCCACCTTTTGTTAATTTCTCCTCTGTTGCGTGGAACGTTCCCGACTGCATTGACCTGGTCTACGATCCTGCTCCACAACCGGTTTCTGGTGGATAGTGGTGTCTGTTGGACCTGGTTGCCATAGATTTGTGGGTGCACCTTGACGATCTCGTCGACCATGACCGTCAACTCGGTGGCAGTGAACTTGGGCATTCTGTGTGGTGCCATGGTGTGTGTTTTGGTGTTTGTGGTGCTGGTGCGGTGTGTGGTGTGTGATGTGCAGGGGGTTTGTGTTGCCGGTGTTTGGTGGTGGTGGTGGTGGTGATGGGTGTGATGGGTGCGTGTCTGTGGTGTGCTGCTGTCCTTTCTGTCTCGCTGTGTTGTGTGCTTTCGTCCTCAGTTTGTAATGTTGCAGGGGTTGTGGTCTGTGAAGGGGCTGGTTTTGTACTTACCTATGTGGGTGTGTCATGATGGTCTGTTGTTTTCAGGTGTGTTGTGGCTGGTGTTCTGGGATTTGTAGTTGATTTGTTTGTCCAGGGGGGTGTTTCAGGGATGTGTACTGTGTTTGGGTTTTTGTGCGTGGGTTGCTGTGTGGACTTGTTAGCCATGTTGTGTGTGTTTGTTTTCGTCAGCGGATGGTTTCTGTGCATGGACGTGGCCGCCAGGGCTTCCGCCGTGTCCATTTTCGTCACTGTTGTTTGCGCTGGCGGGCGGTGTATTTGTGGATTTCCCGCGCTCATGTCGGTACGATCCTAATTTAACGGGCGGTGTCTCGGTCGTCAGGGCGGGCGGTTTTGGCTTGTCGTGCGTCTTTCCGTCCGTGGCGGGCGGATGGACTTGGACTCGGACATGGGCGGGCGGTTTTTTCTGTTTATTTTCCGCCTCCGGCGGTTTTCGGTTCGCGGCATCGTAATTGCTCGGTCGGTATTCAGACGGTGTAGGCGGGCGGATTTTCGCCACTGTGGTTGATGGCGGATTTTTCTCCGCCCGACATCGTAATGGACACCCTAGTAACTTCATTCCTAAGTTCAGGGCAGGCTCTGCTCCGTACTCATTTTGTATTTGTCTCAATATGTCTGGTACTACTGCTAATGACGGGATACTATGAGTTCTGGTATAAATGGCAGCAAAGACTGTACCCCAAGTGGTACAATCCTCTACTTGTGGTGTTATCCCCATGGGCAAGCAGATTGTTAGCATTCTGTGTTTTTCATACGGTGTAGTATTCGGGAATACTGCCTCGAGCTGTGTTATTTTCTGAGCTACCCAGAATGGCATTTGTCCACGTTTTGTGGGCATTTTGCCCATCACTGCGTGTAATGTTTGTGGTGTAATTTTAGTTGCTGTACCCTGAACTTGAGTACCATTTGTTGCAACTATTGCTGGTTGGACTGTAAGTGTCTTCATGATGAATTACGTCAAGTTTCTATAGATTTTAATTAAATCTTTGTGTTGTATGAGTAGTCTTTCCTGTTTTCAGTTTCTATTTTTGGTAAATTCTGGTGGGGTTTTTTCAGTGTTTTCCAGTGATTTCAAGACCTTAAAAAAACAGTCGTTATCAGTGGTTACCCATTTTTGCGCCATTAAAAACAACAGAAACAGTGTTTTTCCAGTGTTTACGGAACGTTTCGCTTTTATTATTGCTTGCTTTCTGCACTGATAGCGCATGACATATAGAAAGTGTACATACAGTGTATATGAGGTCCAAACACATTTTTACAAATCAAACTGATTGTAGTACACCATACAATGCTTCTTCAGTGAGTCTTTGGTCATGCGCACTCGCTCTTTCCTTCCCATGTAAACTTTTATCTGTGAAAAGGCCCTCTCAACATTGACGGATGCACAGTTGTTTCACAGGAAAGAGCCTGTGCTCCAAACCATCATACCAGGGCCGCAGCAGGCTGTGGCTGGATCATGGCTGAACTCAGACCAGGGCACATGGGAAGGGGAGGGGTTCATCCACAGCAGAGGCAAGGTGAGGCCCTCAGTGAGCACTATAAAGCTGCCCTACTCTAGCGACAGCTGTTGTGCATGTTTTACCGAATGTATTTGGTCCCGAATTCTTAATTCATCTCTCAATTGCAGTAACATTATTACTGCTGGGGGCCCTACCCCCCAAAGTTAACACCCAACTGTAGATTAGGGCCTCAGTAGGGTTTGCCTACAGCAGGCACCTCTACCAACCCTGCGATCATACACAACAGAGTAGCTACTTACTCGGCCAACCAAAAAGTACCTTGGGGCCTCTACAAGAGGTAGGAGAGCGCTATGGCAGCAAGATTGCAGTGACATGCAGAACTTGTAAGAGCAATAACAGCATATGACACTTAATGTTCAGTGGAAATTGGCATTTTCTGCTCACTTTGTGTCTGCATCAACCTTGTAGAGCTGCTGCCAGACCAGTGAGATCACAGCATAGTCCTACCTGACTCTGAATACCAGTCCCGGGAAGCTCAGCGAGTGCAGCAAACAAAAACACCGATCAGCACTGTATGCCTGATGGTGCTGACAGAGTACCTACACCACACAAGGCTTGGTGGGATCACTAGTCTGTCTGCTTTTCTGACACATTCCAGCTGGAGACTGCTTCCCCAATGTAGGGCCTGAGGGCAAGCCTAGTGTCAAAGTACAGTGCAGAGCGACATTATATGATCTCTCCATGACTGGGTTGGTACGATCACAATCTAGTACCACCTGATTTAAAATCCTTGTTCCTCAGAGCTGAGACAGGAGTGCAGTCAGCATAAAAACACCCTCTCTATGCACAGGCCCACAAGTGAGGCACCAGCTATCTTGCTAAAACATCTAGGGGCCGATTCCGATTCGGGCCGGAAATCTCTCCGACCGAGCCGGACCCGGAGAGAATTCCGACCGAATCGGACTCTGGCAGTCCGACCGAACGAGTACGATGCGCACGCATGCACCCGGACTCGATTCGGTCGGACTCCCATTGAAGTCAATGGGAGCCGGTCGTACAATGCGTACGCGGGCTCCCATTGACTCAATGGGTGCAAGGCGAACAAGGGTGCCCCCTACAGCGGGTACCCGTCAAAGCGCATCGTGCCGTACAAGCACAGGTAGGGGGGACCCATGGGTCCCCCTGTGTGCGACTCGCGCGGCTACGGCGTACAGGGGGTCTGACGCGGACCCCCAAAGTCCGGCTCCGACAGCTCTTTCGAGCCGGACGGCGCGAGTCGGTCGGACTGCTCGCGGCGCGCATCGTACTTACCCGGCCGGGGAACGTCTCCATTGCGCGGTGCGAGTTGTGTCCGTGCGAGTCGGTCGGAGCGTGTTGTAGCCGCGTTCGAGTCGGTCGGCGATTTCGCGGGCGCTTGCATCGTACTCGCTCGGCCGGACCCGCGTACGATTCGGTCGGGAAACAGGGCTCCGAATCGGATCCGGTAATGCCGAATCCGATTCGGAGCCCTACCGGCCGAGATCGGAATCGGCCCCCTAGTCTTCAGGCTTTTCTGTTGCCAGCCAGAGAGGCTGCAGGAATGGGCCCAGTTGGAGGCTGGCCAAGGAAGAGGGTTGACAATGATCCAACCATAGTTGCCAGGAGCGTGAATGAGCTGAAAATGGAAAATAAATTCAGCGTTGTTCAGTGCAGGGGGCCCCAAAGAGATGCAGAGGCTGTGCCAACAGATATAGATGCAAGGTACAGCATTAACAGATATAAGCACTGTTCCAACAGATAAAAAGTGTAGCAGCATATGAAAGGTGCATCACTAACAAATACAAAGGCTTGTTACGGCGCCTTGTTTGTTGATGCCAGATGATGGATTGGTTTGACATCGGTAGCAGACACCGCATCCTCTCAAGGAGCAGGTCAAGTATTGCCAGCTCCGAGACACTCCTAACCTCTGCAGTCTTGGCGGTGAATGCTGGAAGGTGGACAGCCTCACTCAGACACTTTATTACTACGGCCTTGTGAGAACCACTTGGAGATTCTGAAATGCTACTTTGGGCCAGAAAGTGGCAAGTGCTCATTCAAAAAACTAACCCGCTTTGCCTATTACCAGCCCACACACAGAGCCTTCCTTCTTCCCCTCTCCTATTTCTGCAGCTTGCTGGAGATATTTGCCTTCGGTAATTATCAAGTGCAGTTAAAGGAAATGTAAATGCGGTGGGGGCGGTCGCTGTGGCATTTCTTCCTAAGTGATGCTGAGCAGCAAGGCTGTTAATTTTTAAATTGTTAAAAGGCACAGACCCACCTCTCTGTTAAAGGAAGAGGGAAGGTTTGTGCTCCCCACCTCCCAGCACCACCCAAAGGGATAGCATAGGAGATAGAATTTTGAAACCAAACCGCAGAGCACAAGTCATAAAAAAGGAAGTGGGGGGACCAACCAGGTTAGGCAGTATCCAACTGAAATCATGACGCTTACCATCACAGCGCATTATGTCACGACGTGTGACATTGCACGTGACATAACAGGAAGTGACCTCACTGGATGTGACATCACAAGAAGTGACATCAGATATTAAGACCTCATACATCTTGATCTGGTATACAACGAGTACATTTCAGCACATTATGAGATTTAACAAATGAGATTTGGCATCGGGGTTGTGCTAAAAAAGTGGCGCAACCCTGATGCAAAATCTGGGCCTCAACTAATATATATTTTTTTTTAAACACTATCACAAAGAAATTGGCAACAAGGAGAAGCATGGCAGTAGATCTGTTCTGCTTAATTAGTTACAAAGTCTGCATTTTAAAACATTTTATGGGTTAAGGCGTCTGCTGTAAAGGTGCCCAGTACATCTCAGGGAATAGTAATAATGGGGAGATAACTCTGGAGGTGAACTCATTTGTTGGAGAGATCTTTGTTTTGTGAAGTCCCAGATCTGAATCAAAGTAGTATAAGGTTAAAGTGTCTCCTGCAAAGCACATCACGTAACATGCAGATGACAGATTTTTATTTTATGTAGGTAGTAAAGTGGGTTAGTGCTTTTAACACAGAGATCCTTTTGTTACCTGCAGTTTGTAAATTGTAATCCTTTTAATCTAGCACAGTGAGCTATGAAGGACATGTGGGACATGTGACTCCCTACACATTGTAACCCTGTCTCGTGTAACTCATCTTGTACATTGATTTAAACATGTACATGATTTATTGTCAATGTATAATGTGTATGTTACGTAAAGAGCTCTGACACCCAGCATTGGGTTGCCTAGGGCTATAAAAGAAATAAAACAGTGCTATTGAAATTGTTATTTGTGTAAATACTGGAACAGACCAACACACCTGACATTCTTACAGTGCATGAATCTCTTATATACGAGGACTGAATAAAGGCAAAAGCTGCCTCTCTTAAGTACCTGTGAAGAGATAACAAGCTGTGTGCCTTTGTTTCCCCTCCGTGGCATTTACATTTTTTAAGTGTGAGGCTCCTGGCCGCCGCTAGTCAGGATATTCAGACAAAAGGAGGCCTGATGGCCCCTTAACTGCCACATAAGGTTGTGTTTTTCTAATCTCGCTCTGTTGGTGTAACATAAGTCCTGATTTCAGTAAATAGCCCAAGTGATTAACTGAACCTAAACCATTGTGCTGCGTACGGTCCCTTTCCTAACACCAACACAGAGCCATCAGCAGCGATTCCAAATTAACAGCAATAATTTGAGACCTAACCTATGAGATTAAATGTTGCACAAACAAAAAAGTGTAGTGAATACGATTGTTGCATCATCAAAAAATAGAGTTGTTTTAATTTGTAACAGAGTCATCAGTCTGAGTTCAATCAAGAACCTTTGATTCTCAATTGTTAACATTGAGGACTTTGCTCCCGGGGGGCGTGGCTAGGCCAGCAATGGTGGAAGACGTGCCTCGGTAGAGCTCCGTCGGGGGCTCCCTTCTCCAGTCGCATTTCTCCGACCACATAGATCCGCAGGGGCTGTGAGACGACAGCTGACCGCTAGAATGCCTGCTGCACCTCTGTGGTGCTTATTGTACTGATTGGCGACTGCGCGGCGGGCTACGGCCGCCGACCCTGCGAAGCACGGAGCGGGCCTGCGGGGAGGCCGGAGACGTGGCCTGGACGAGTCCGTGGTCGGATCCTGCTCACAGGGCCTGACTCGGGGGCGCGGACCGCACTGAACTGCTGCCTGAGGTCAGGGGGAGCGGGCCTCGAGGCCGGCGACTGGCACCTGGGGGCCGCTGTGAGGACCTCGAGCTCCTGCGAGGGGGTACGGCGGCTGGGCGCTGAGAAGTGCGGCGGTGCCCTGCTGTGTCACACGAGCGAGACAAGGTGAGCGGTGGATAAGCTGCGACGAGCGGAGGGCTCCCGCAGCTGGTCACGCACCTGGGTATCTCTGACTGATCCGCACTCTTGCTCCCCTGCCTGCGCACCGCGCTGAGCCCCGGACGCGCTGGGAGGCTCGCGCTGCCCTGCGTGAAGGCCGCTGGGGCAGAGGTACGTACCGGCACTGCACGGCATCTTCCGCGATCCGTGCCTTGACGTCCCCTCCGGTGATCGGACCTCCGACGGAGAAGGGGGACGGTGTGAGCACGCTGGATGCCCCACTGCTGTCGCTAGCGCTCGGCGGACTGTGCCTGCTTGCCTCTGCCTGGAACGCAGAACTGATTCTTGGCGCTGCTGAGCGCCGCTGCACCGCGGTGGTTCATGGGCCTAATGTATCCCGTTAACATTACAACGCGGCGTGTACTATCTGGCCTGTGACCCGGCCGTGGAGCGTGGGGGCTGCCTGGCGTGCTCGCCTCCAGCCGGTGCCTTTTGGGGGTCTGGTGTAGCTCTCTGCGCCCAGCTACCTTGTGGCCACGATCCAGCAGCGGGTTTGCGGTTGGGGTCCGCCGCGCATACGCAGTAGGAGTCTCATGTCACAGGGCACCCGCGCCAAGATAGGAGCGGGAGGCGCCCTTATTTCGCCCCTGCCCTACAAGAGCAAAGCAAGCAGAATGGCAGCACAGATTACCATAGATACGACCTCCAGCAAACTTGATGCAGTGCTTGCGGCAGTCGAAAAACTGAGTGAAACCATGAACCAAACCCGCACCTCCTTAGAGAATAAAATTGATAAAGTTGTAATTGACCTCACACATCTACGTGCCGACCACCGCACGCTATCTGACCGCACCACTGCCGTGGAAGCTAGTATAGCGGACATCACTCCGCAGGTTGCGACTACGGACAAGCAAGTACAGAACCTGCTGCACCGAGTGGAATTTCTTGAGGACAGGGTTGAAGATGCGGAAGGGAGGGCGCGACGGAACAACGTGCGAGTGGTGGGCCTGCCGGAAGGGAAGGAAGGAAAAGACCCAGTCGCATACACTGAGACCTGGATCCGATCCCTGGTGCCTGAGAGCTCACTCTCGCCCTGCTTTGTCGTGGAGAGAGCGCACAGAGTCCCGGCGCGACCCCTGCCCCCGGGATCTAATCCGCGACCATTCCTAATCCGTCTTCTTAACTATAGGGATCGAGACGCAGTCTTGCATGAAACCAGGAAACTACAGAACATTCAGATTGACAATCATAAAATCATGCTTTTTCCGGATTACACGATCCAAGTGCAGAAGCAACGCTTTACCTTCATGTCAGTCAAGAAGCGTCTCCGACAGCACAATCTCCAGTATTCTTTGCTGTTTCCGGCACGATTGCGAGTGATCGCGAATGGGAAATCTCATTTCTTCGCTACCCCGGAACTAGCGGATGAATGGCTGGATGCTACTATACCTGCGTTCACCGGAGCTGTTGCCAACACGGGGCCTAGACGAACCAGAGGCAGATCTTCTCGTCGTCGCCGCACTGAAAAGAGACGGAGGAGCTCCCAACCTTCTTCACCTATGGGTCCGGACTTGAGTCAAGCACTAAGCGAGAGAAATGGGGCCCTCCGGGCAGCAGCGGACATCACGGGCTCTCAGACGGACGAAGCTGCCTCTACCTCGAGCCGGCATGAGCGGGCCAGCGATGATGACCTCTCCGAAGATTTACAAAACTCGCAAGACTCTTGTGAATTGCCTGACGTCACTCCTCAAACGTCTGATGATGTGGCTTGAACAGTGGCATGTAGCCTCGCCTGGAAAATGCTTCCTTGCCTTTAGACAGGGCCTGCAAATTTAGTATGCTGTGCACCATGTAATTCCTGGCGACATCTGTTGAGTAGACCTGAGACATCAGAGGGGCAACTATATTGAGGTAACTGGTTGGGCGGTGGCTGTGGGAGTTAAGCTGTCTTCAGTACTAGTGTTTACGCGACTCTCACGTGCTGCTAAGAGGTGTAGGCCGGTAAGCATGTAGGGAATGTCCCCGCTCATATATAAATGACTGGAAGGGGAAGCCCCCTCCGAGAAGTAGTCAAGACACCTTTCATATTTTTCACTAGAGACATAGCGCATAGCGCACCCCCAACTATTGTGTGAATGTTGTTTTGGTGCACAGTTTGGACGCTTGCTTGTTGCATGTTCGCCCTTTTGGAATTGTATATTTGTTACATTTTGTTCATAACACCATCTGACACACGCTGTAGCATTCATCCTCACCACACTGCTCCGCAGAGGTCAATAGTGCTGTACGTCATGACAAGTGCACAGATTTATTCCCTAGTGCAGCGCGCATTCGCTACTCTGCTGTTTATAGCCTTCATACAGAATGGCCTCGGTTAAAATAGGCACCTGGAACGTGCGAGGTATACATACACCAGCTCGTAGATATCAAATATACTCCTACCTCAAGCGCCATCATATACAAATAGCGCTTCTGCAAGAAACGCACTTAATCCACTCTGAACTGCCACACTTACGCCGCCGCTGGAGGGGGCAGCTGTACGCCACTGGTCATTCGGGCGTTTGCACGGGGGTCTTAATATGGATCAGACCGGGAATCCCTTTTAAGTTATTAGACACAAGAATAGACACAGAAGGCAGATACGTTGTAATTAAAGGTGTACTAGACGGCAGACCAATAGTGATAGCCTCCTTATATGCGCCAAACACAGAGCAAGGATCATTCTTAGATACCATCTCACAGGTACTGGCGCCCTGGCATGACACCCCTATGTTCCTGGGAGGAGATTATAACAGTGTCCTAGATATAGCGTTAGATCGCTCATTTCCCCCTGACCGGCACGAACATCACTACCGCAATGAGAGCACTGCAAGACTGGGCGACTCACTGGCGCCTGACAGATGCATGGAGGCACCAATATCCTACGGACAAGGTGTACTCCTACTATTCGGGTGCGCATGGGCTGCATGTGCGATTAGACCGCTTCATGATTTCCAACACTCTCCTGCCATATATAACTCTGGCCAGTTATTTGGGACGGACCCACTCGGACCACAACCCCCACACCTTAGACTTCGAGTGGGAGCAAAGTAGACCACCGGTTCCAGTCTGGAGATTACAGCCCGACACTTTACTTGACGCCCCTACCGGGCCTCCCTGGCCACCGCCATTGATCATTATTTCGATGAAAATACTGGCACAGCCTCAACGCCTCACTTCGAATGGGACGCCTTTAAAGTGGTAGTAAGGGGACACTGTCTCCACACGCAGGTGGGAATGCGCAAGCAATTAGAACAAGACCTATTACGCGCAGAACATAGGTTAGCTGAATTGGAACGGGAGGGACACGTGGTAGATGGAGACGCTATGTCAGGGGAACGTGAAGTGCACGCTCAGTTATTAGATAGATTGCGCTGCCTAAATTATGCAGCACACTCTGCGAAGACTCATCACCAGGGCGACAAGGCGGGCAGACTCCTCACATGGCTGATTCGGCAGGAACTGGAGACCTCACCGGTCACATCTCTGCGTACACTACAGGGCACAACGATATACGCGCAGACGGCCATCCATGATGAATTTACATCTTATTATGACATGTTGTACAAATCCCGCATACAGGTCACTCCTGCTGAAATACAGTCCTTTCTTGCAGACATTACCCTATTGCAACTCACCCCCACGCAGCAAGAAGAGCTAAATGAAGCCCTTTCACAAGAGGAAATTAGAGACAGCATATTTTCCCTCTCCAATGGCAAATCGCCGGGTCCTGACGGCCTACCGGCGGAGTTCTACAAAGCCTATTCGGACCTCATTATCCCGCACCTGCTCAGAATATATGAAGCTGCTGTTGAGGATTCTACACTTACAACCACACAAAATGAGGCGACACTTGTCTCCCTGCCTAAGCCGGGCAGAGACCCTGAACTCCTTGGCTCATATCGCCCACTAGCGCTCCTTAATACAGACTACAAAATATTTGCATCCATATTAGCTAAACGTCTGGCCCCCTTAGTACGTTCCTTAATACACCCCGACCAAAACGGATTTGTTCCCACGAGAAGCACATCCCTTAACATACGGAGACTGTTTCGGATACAAACATATGCTCCAAGTGAATGGCCTCGATCCGGCTGCCTGGTTCTGGATTTAGAGAAGGCTTTTGACTCCTTAGAATGGCCTTACCTTGCCGCGGTACTGCGTAAATATGACTTAGGAGAAAACTACATCCGCATGGTGCATCTCCTTTACCAACGCCCTACAGTAAGGGTTAAGACTGGCAAGTTGATATCTGGCGCTTTGAGAATACGCCGGGGGACGAGACAAGGGTGCCCACTATCCCCATTGCTTTTTTCTCTTGCAATGGAGCCATTGGCAACGTCACTGCGAGACAGTGGAGATAATTGGGGTATACCATTGGGAGATGGCCTACATGTAGTTTCGCTGTACGCTGACGACCTGCTATTATACATCAGAGATCTGCATGATCTTCCTCCAATCATAGCGGACATTTTTCAGCACTTTGAAAAAATGTCAGGTCTTAAAGTGAACTGGTCAAAATCGGGCGTATACTCCTTTACCGACACTACGGCCGAAACACCTGTCGACATAAATGGAGCCACCTTGACCTGGCACCAGTCCATGTTCAGATACCTTGGTATCTATGTGTATAGATCCCCCGCTGATATATTAGATGGCAATCTCATGAGGGCCATAACCGCGATCAGAGCGCAGGTGCGTTTCTGGAAGACACTGCCCTTAAATGTGATGAGCCGGGTCACCCTAACCAAAATGATTATATTACCACGACTGCTATACTATTTCTCAAATCTCCCGGTGTATGTGCCTGTTCGAATTCTTCGCACCCTAGAAGGTATCCTCCGGGATCTAATCTGGAACACCGGCAGACCAAGAATAGCTTTGAGCAAATTATATGCACCCACAAGTAGTGGTGGCCTGGCAGTTCCGAACATGGAACTTTACTATCTAGCGTCTCAGCTACAATGGTTGACGAAATGGATGAGCGGGAAGGGACTGGAAGACACTGCTGCAAGGACACCACCGTGGCCACGATCACAGCTATGCCATTTATTTCACCCCCTTACTCGAATCTCATGCCCGTCACAGATTTATATTGCATTGGCCTGCCGATGCTATAGGAGAAGCCTTTACCTGACCCGCGAAACGCCGCCTTATGCCCCGCAACTACCATTAATAGGCACTCCTAGAGGCACAGGTGGGATAACGGAAATGGAACTGCAGACCTGGCATGAGGCAGGTCTTGACGCAATGGGCGATCTGTATGCGGAAGGCACCCTCTTAACATTTGAAACTCTGGCTCTAGAAAACGATATCCCTGCGGGCCAGTTTCTTTTACATGCTGCTATAATAAGGTCTTTATCGGCCGCCTGGGGAGACTTGACTGCGGAGCCACAAACGCACCTGGTTATCCAGTACCTCCACGTCATGGGGGAAGGTTCACACATGGTGCATTGGTTAGTGGAGGCACTCCTTACACACACGCAGAAGCCATTATTGAGACTTCGTGAGAGGTGGGCTGCGGACAGGGGCGCCCATGGACGGACAGGGAGTGGGATACAATAATTGCCAGTTCCACCTACATACCACGCAACTCCAGATTTAAACTTATTCAGACGTATATACTACACAGAGCGTACCTTTCCCCGGACAAGCTGAATGAATACTTCACTCTCACCACCTCTGCCTGCCCTAGATGTATGTTAATGGGCGCTGACCTATTACATATGTTATGGTCCTGTCCCTCGCTTCAACTGTACTGGCACGCAGTCATAGAGACATTAACAAAGTGCACCGGGTCATCCCTGCGGCCCTGCTGGGAGGCCTGTGTGCTGGGGCTGTACCCACGGACAAAGAGCAACAAGGTGCTCTCCAGGTTTAGAGATCTGGGGTTGATAACGGCAAAACGCCTCATCACGAAGAGGTGGAAACACCATGACCCTCCAGTGCAGAGCAGCTGGAAACGATCCCTTATAGTTTGGGCACGAGCAGAGAGCACCACACTGCACAGGGAGGAAACAGCCGGGCTACGCAAATACCCGATCGCACAAGCCTGGGACAACCTGCTCAAGGCTCTCATGCAGTTAGACCCTGAGGGACAGGATTCACCGCCTCCCAGTGACATAGATGGGGACACAGCGCAGTAAGAAAGCCCCCTCCTCCCTCCCTCTGCGCCACACGGCACAAGGAGGCATTACATATTGCAACTGAGTAATGCGCAGGCACATTGCTAGGCTAGATTCAATAATCTGTTTGCGCCAGTAGCAACGCACTGGCACTAGTTCTCATTTAGACGTTAGCATGACAACACAGCTGACTATAGCTTTCGATGGTGTTTCTTATTAGTTTTGGTTTATTGATAGTTTAGTCTTTGTTGGTGATTATGCGCAGGTTTTGACGCCTTTGCTGTGGACGGAGGCAGCAGGATACACATACTTTGCAGGATGTAGACACAGGATACCAGTGTCAGTTTCAGTTTTAAATATGCTTATAATAATTGCTTATTGACAGCTCATACTGCATGATCAATACTGCTGATGAATAACTGTTGTTCTGCATCTTTAATTTGCACTCTTCTGTTTGTATCTGACAAAGGAAAAACTAATAAAGATATGTTTAA
The DNA here is from genome assembly GCA_963921515.1 of Calotriton arnoldi. NCBI lineage: Eukaryota > Metazoa > Chordata > Amphibia > Caudata > Salamandridae > Calotriton > Calotriton arnoldi. The sequence goes on along the minus strand of CAWUFW010018690.1, from coordinate 152,378 downwards.
AAAAAAAATAAAAAAAAATTGAGGACTTTGCTCCCAGCAGAAAATGGACCCCGGAAGGGCCAAGTGCACCTCTCATAAGAGAAACTGGGGGCAGGGCAGCTGGAGAGTCAATTGCACAGCTAGAAGCACTCTAATTAACCTACCAGATATCAGAGCTGCATTGTGATCAAGGAGCCTGCTGCAGTGATCTGTGTCCAGCCGGCAGGCCCGATTTGATTTAGGAGAAAGAATAGATTTTAATTTTCCTAAGGTCATCAATCAGCACAGGAGGGGAGCGGATGATGGGCAGCAAAGCAACGGACACTGGAAAGAGAGCAGGATGAGCAAGCAAAGCCACGGATTGCAGGATGAGGGAGGAAGGGAGCAAACAACACCATGAATAGCGGTAGGAGGGTGAAATGGTTTGTTGGAATTACCGATGCGTAGCTTGGATGCTGGTTTGTACTGCTTTGGCTCCCTCTGTTGTATTCCTCTTAGGGTGTCCATAAACGGGCTTTCCAGTATCATGTCCTTATATAGGCACAATTCGCCCTGCCCTTATATAGGCATAAAATCCCAGCCTTATTTAGGCATTAAACCGTGCACTCCAAATACAGGCATGGTCTCTGACATCCGTCCACCCTAACGTCACAACGAGTTCTTGAAGAACAGACCCTTAGGCTGCGGGAGTTTCCCTAGTCCAGGACTATTGATTTCTTCAAGGACTCATATATTATGCATGAACCATTATTCCTTAGGGGTTCATTCATGACGTCTTCCGCTGTCCGACTCACGTCAATACTAACATTCTTAGGTGCTTCTCAGGTATAAATATACCTTCCCTAGCCCCTGTAAATCAGAGGAGACCTCGACTTCAGAGGAGCCCGTTTCCCGGCCTGACGCACTGAGAAGACGCTGTCATCCCTGCACGCAGAGAGTCCCGCTTCCAGTGATCTAACTTCCCTTGCGGGGTGTTGGAGTTCGAGTCTGGCGAAGAGATTCCTACCTCTCTCATTCTTCAGGTATGGAGCAGACTAGAACCTAGAGGGACTCTTGGCATACTAGGCATACTGGGGTTAGCGTACTCTTAGTATACCATAGTAAGGAATACTTCACCTACTTCATACCTCTTCCTATACCTAGGTTAGGTTAGGTACATTGGGGTAGAACAAGATTAGAAACGCATCGTATGAGTACTCGCATTTTTAGTCTGTGTTATTTATGTAAAAACATATGTACTAAAAGATAATGCTCTCGCAGTATTATTTATTTCTACTGCTCACACTGTACATTATTTATCTCGCATACTGTCTTGTGATCGTAACAGCACATTTTACTTACACCAGAAACAAGACTGTTCAATAAATCTTTTATTGAAACGCCCGTCTATTTCTTTCTGTGTAACTTGGAGAAAACTAAGCATGCACGACTGAGCTGAGTGAAATAGTTATCTATTGTTTCCACGACTCTGGGACACGTTCTGATTCTAAAGGGAAACACAGTGGTCATGTTTTGCGGCTGCCAGAAATTACTCCCTTCTTGTTGTCAAGGAGTTTCTAGTGGCCTCTGAGCTAGCTGGCACAAGTAATTAAGTTTAATATACTCGATAGGGACATACTGACCTTAGTCCTATGTCAAACCTATAGGATATAGTATTCCAATGCGCAGAGCCTATTAGGGAAATAGGAGCTACACTACACCTCAAGTGGCCAAAAGGTGCAAGTGGCCAATTGGTGCAACAAATGTGAAAAAATAAGCGATACTCGGTTTTAACCGGGTCAGCTGATTTGCAGTTGGTAGGGTAATGTCGGGCACAATCGGGTTTAACCGATTTCCGGACAGCCTATGTATGAGTAAGTCTCCTACTGGCATTGTTTCAATGTCAGGATGTGGTGTGTAGGCCGCTAATATCGGCCATGTTGCCCTTTCTCTTCTGAGCGGGCCGAGTCTCACTCTTCTTCTTATGTGGGGAAGGGTGCCTTTAAACCAGTATAAGTGTTCCTGGTACGTGAGTGGAACCTCAATGTCCTCAAACGGACAATATTCCTCTGGTGAATGGATAGGCACAATATGTTGCCCGGCACCTATCTAAGAGCGCTATATGGTGGATCAAAGTTGGAGCCCAGGTTTACTCCGACTTCGACGACTGTCTCCATTTGGCATACGGCGAACTCAGCCCTCTGTTGGAGAGGTAAACTGACGCAGACGACACCTTTGTTGGATTCCGGTCGTCTGGGTCTGCTTTGGCGTCAGCCCGGTTTCGACAAATGGGATCTGATTGGATTATCGAGGTTAGAAGATATTTGGTTGGGAGGCGTAGTTCTTCCGTTTGGTGACCTGCAGCGAAAATTCAATTTGCATGAAAACAAAACTTTCCGTTATCTCCAAGTGCGTAGTGCACTGTCTAAAGTGCTCTCCAAGGGCGAGGTTCTACCGGTGTCTTCTCCTTTGGAAGACAGGCTCCTAGATGATTATCTCCCTGAGAAGGCCATCTCTCTAACCTATCGTAAGCTCCAAAATAACGCGCCCGACCTTCTGGTTAAAGTTCGGGCACAGTGGCGTTCAGATGTGGGTGATATTGATGATGAGGACTGGAGAGAGGCCCTCGCCTCACCTCGAGAGATTGCGATCCGGTCCCGATTTAAACTAGTCCAACTCAAACTACTTCATAGGAGCTATTATACGAGCACGGTCCTGGTAAAAATGGGTCTCATGAGTTCCCCCGTCTGCCCGCGAGGTTGTGGCCAGGTGGGCACCTATTTACATCAATGGTGGGGATGCCCGGTCCTCCAGAAGTACTGGGGAGAGATTATCGCAACTCTGTCCCAGATTTGCTGGAAAGAAATTGACAATTTCCCGAGACTTTGCCTTTTGAATATTTGGGAGGCCACTGACCTAACGAGGCCGGAGCGATTGTGGGTCTCCTTGGGATGCATGGTGGCCAAGCGCAATATTGCCAGGACGTGGAAAGGTGGAATTGAATTGAAATGCTCAGATTGGGAATCCAATATGGATTGGTGTATGCAGGCTGAGAGAGCGGTGTATGAAAGTAGGGGCTGCCCGGGAAGTGGACCAGAATCTGGGCCCCATGGAATGAAAGCAGAGGTTGGTTGTGCACCCCTTTGGGGATACCTCCCCATTCGCGATGGATACGGGAACAATATAATCTGGCGCCCTATGACCGCATTTCCACTGACGATGCCCGAAAATGATGCGCGTGTACAAAGAGAGCCCCCCTTTCTGTATTGTTTCGTATTGATTCTTAGCCGCATTTTCTTTATCCTTGTTTTGCAATATTATGACTGCTTTTGTTTTTGTGTTTATGTTTGTGATATTATTTGATTTGTTTTCTTAATAAAAAGATTTATAAAAAAAAAATATATATTCCTCTGGTGCTTCTCCTTCTGTGTAGGAGTGAAATGTTTTTGTTCTTGCATTTGCTGCTGGGAATGTAACCCACGAATAAATTACCTCTGTTCTGTTTGATTCGTGTGCCTCAATCACGAACACTACTAAACCACCCCTAGATGATAAACCATGCGCGAGCAGTTTAAGGGTGATTGTATTTCTAAAATTCGGTGCAATTTGTATTGCATCTGCATCTTCCTCCTCAGAGAGGGGCAGTGCTTTTTGCAGTGGGTCTAACTATATGTCCGTATTAGTCATTGTGTTTGGAACACAAAATAATTTTTCAAGGGAACCAAGATAAGGTGTTTATGCACAATTTTAGGAACACTGTGTCCTTCAAGCTTGATTAACCAACAGCCAATAAATAGGATTTTTCGCCTACTCAGCTGTGGCGGAGTTTGTGCCCACCCACTCCAGACGTCTCTGGTGTTTTGTGAGTTGGGGTCTCTGAGAATAGCACGACTGAACTACTCAGATTCTACTATTAAATAAGTACCCAACCAACGTTGGCGGCGCCATATCGTGTAGTTCCTATATAACCTATACAGGATCTGCGCGTTTGGATAACATAAACTGTGGTATTGGTCGCAGACTGATTCTGTGCACCCCCACCGGATACGTTAGCCTGTCTGTATCAGCTAGCTCACAATTGCCACTATAATCTCCTCTTACCAAGGAGAGAATAGATTCTGGCAACCTCAGAACATGACAACCCTGATCCCTCAGAATCGTGGAAACAATATACTACCTTTCGCTCAGTCACTCGTGCTCACTTAGTTTGTCTCAGAGATACACAGAATAAACATACTGGGCGTTTTCAATAAGATTTTATTGAACAGTTGTTATTCTAGTGTAGAATAGATGAGCTGCAAAAACCATTAGACAGTAGCAGAGATATATGATTAGAAGCACTAAGAAAGTAAATGGATGGTATAGCTCTACCATTTTGCAATAATCATGAATACATACACGTATATAAAACACATGATAAAAGTGCGTACTCCTACTATGCCTCCCTAACTAGATGTACCTAAATGTACCTAGCATCTGTGTAGGTGTTAAGCCAAGAATCCCTCTAGGATCTAGTCAACCCCATTTACCTGAGAATGAGAGAATATGGGACCCCGTCCTGGTCTCGAGTTGGACACCCCGCGAGGGATGTTAGACCACTGCGAGCTGGAGCGTCTGCATGCAGGAACCTCAGCGTCTCTGGTCAGTGTGTCAGCCAGGAAGTCTCCGTCTCCTCTATCTTCCTAAGCAAGACATGATGTATATATGCCCATATGTCTCCCCAGGGGTCCTACCTTGCTGTGTTACTGTGTCGGCTTAAAGGATGACGTCGGGCCTGAACTTTATACAGAGATATTATACAGGAGATGTCAGTCCTGCTGTTAGTCCTGCTGTGCTTCCAAGAAGCCTCATGCATAATGTATGAGATTCGAACTAGGGAAAAACCCGCGTTCTGAATGCAGTGTCGTATCTAGGTAAAAGGTCAGTCCCTATGAACGGTTATGTATGTAATGTAGGGAAGGATATAGGTGAAAGGTTGCAATGTTACCTGCGCCTATATAGGGTACCTATATGGAATATAACACTATATTCTGTGACCCCAACTCTTGGCCCGGCTGCACTGACTGACTATTTTGACGCCATGCAACTGCTCTGGCTTCATAGTGCTCACTGCGACTATGTAGACTTGCCCATTACCACTGAGAAAATTGGACAGGTTGTCAGAAGCCTGCCCGTTGACATGGCGCCTGGCCTCAACTGACTCACCACTGCCTTCTATAAGCAGTATGCCTCACTGCTGGGCCCACACCTTCTAGCTATGTACCGGTACTCCCTGGACACAGGCACCCTGCCACCTTCATTGAGAGAGGCAGTTATTATTACACTCCTTAAACCGGATATACCAGCCAACCTCTGCGATTCATATCAACCCCTCTCATAAATAAATGTTGACAATAAAATTTACGCCATAGTCCTTGCGAATCAGCTGCTATCCCTACTACCTCTGAGAGTGAGACCCGGCCAATCAGACTTTACCCGTGGCCGTTCAATATCTGACAACCTCCGCACAATCTTTGCGGTGGTGCACCAACTTGACCCTCAAATCTCGGTAGTGGCTGCCCTACCCGATGCCACAAAGACATTCGATTTCTTAGAATGGGCATACCTCTTCCCCCTTCTCGCATGGCTTGGCCTCAGTCCTAACTTTATCCAGCAAGTGAAGCTTCTCTACTCTCTCCCCACTGCACAGGATCGCTTAAATAGGCTAATATCGGAACACTTTCCAGTTACCCAGGGCACACGACAGGTGTGCCCGCTGTCACCGCTCCAATTCACCATCACAATGGAGCCGTTGGCAGCAAGGCTTCGGCAACACCATGCAAAGATGGGAATTGGTTTCACCACTAGGGGACTTGTGGTCTTGATGTACGCAGATGACATCACCCTATATGCATATGATCCAGGGAGGAATCTGGCTCCCCTGACATGGGAGGTGGTGTGATTTGGTTGCTACTGAAGGAAGTGGCCCTTAGGGGCCACCCGGGTTATTTACAACCACCTGCTATGCCTTCCCAAGTAATGAAGAGTCGGTCAGACAGTAGAGAATACAAACAGATTTTATTAGTAATACTCTGCAGAGGAGTCCAATCTGACCTGCACCCTAAGATGTCTGCCGAGGAACTGACTCCCCAACGGTCTGCAATGCATGATCATTCCTCCTCCAAGAACCCCCCAACCACGCCCACAGTGGAAAGTTACCGGCTCAGGCCGAACATGAACAAAGGGGCACAGAAGGATGGGCTACCACCTGCTAAATGGGTACCTGTTATCTGTAACTCAAGGTTACAGCGCTGAGTCTCAGCATCTCCTAACATGGGAGCAGAACTACACACTCGGATAGGTATGCGAGGGCGGAATGGTCTATTCATTAGTAAGTCGAGAAGCAGCCTTGAATAATAAGGAAAATAGAACTAAATACAGTGTTCTGCTGAGGCAAGCAATACGAATAAGGAGGCCTAGTTCAGGCACAGCCTAAGCAGCCTAATAGGGATTACGAGATACAAAATGGAGTCACACTCGCTAACTAAAGCTTGCACATTACAGGGATAACTCAGTGGGTTGCATAACGTGAATACAAATGGTGTCTATTTAGCCACACACTGCTAACCTAATATAACATGAAACAAGCGCATAGCATGAATGGGGTTTTCAAACCTAACAGACCCTCCTTTGAGCATGGGTGGCTAAATGCTTTATTGAGGCTATTCGGTAGGATCTTTACACTTCTAAATGGGAAGAAAGTAAATGCATAGTCACTCAAGTTACAAAGGAGAATAAGGCAGCACATGAGTGTCAAAATCTACTTAGTATTCAAAAATACCTTCGTCAATAAGCATCATATCCTGTATATCCTACATCATCATAGTAGAGACCTTATCATTCCGTCCTGGCAATCTAGGGGTAGGAGTGAGCTTGCTCACACACTAGGAGCAACATGCTGGAAGGCAATTAATACATAAGCAACATGTGAAGATGACACCTGCTATAGCTACTAGGACAAGTAGTATCTTCCAACCCCATGATGTCAGCAGACCCCAGAACCACCCTGTGAGGGACCATGAACCATTATCCTGATGGATATCTGAAGCAAGCCTGTGTAGTTTCTGTATTGCAGAGTATACATTAGGGGCGTTATCAGGAATGTAAACACAACAACTGCTGCCGATGACACGGCAGGCTCCACCCCTATCAGCAAGAATGACATCTAAAACCATCCAGTTTTGAAGAGCAACGAGCCTCGTAGCCTGAAGCTCGACTGTAAGATTAGTCAGTATTCCTGCAGTAGTGTTAATAACTCCCTCAACTACTCTGGCAAGGCGACGAATATTACGACTATTGAACATGGGGCCCCAGAACGGCAGAATGCCCTTCATTATGTCAGTAAATTGCTGCAGGGAAGTATCCGTCTGATCTATGTCTTCTGGATTGACAACTCTTTTGACTCGATGCAAATGGAGATCCCTACGCTGTAGCCTATAATCCTTGTGATAATTAGACGGTGCAATGTAAACGGGAGGTAAAAGGAAGGAGACATAACACCGGCCAGACCATCCCCTGGGAAGCCATGTATAAGCCTGTTCCCCACAAACGAAGTATACATTTGGAGGTGTAAGTAAAGATGGGCTACTAGTAGTGTTCAATCGGTATGTGTAGTTACAACTGCTCTGTCCCACTGGAATATTCCCTGACCCTTCGACACAGAAACTAGCTGCTGTATGAATCACAGGGACGGGCATGGCTTTGTCTTCGGTAATATTCCGTTCCTGGAAACATTTAAAGTATTCAGTAACATTAAATCCTTGAAAATCCAACATTTCATTTTGTAACCAAGTGACATTCTTATTATCTTTGTAAATATTCATACAAGCTTCTGGATGTAGGGTACCCCCTTTCCATCTGCCCCAGGTGTATATCCTTGGTGTATGACTATATACCCTAACACTGCTTCGTAATCAGACTGTACCATGTTCATAGCATCGGCATGATAATGCATGTACACCATAGAAAGCAACTGGAACCAGGCCTCACAGATACCTAAATATGACAGGGGTAATGACACCAGTAAATCATTCTTGTGCATAACGGAGGGGAGTAACCCACATACCCAACAATTCGTGGCATTAGTGGTACTGTGTACCTGGTGAAGCATCTGTAGAAAAGCGTTCTCGACATAAGTCTGCCTATGTCTCTCTTTATGCGGGGCCAGCGTAACAAACAGGTGCTCAGGTGGAGCCGGTGTAGTCCCTATCAAAGTGTGCACAGGATGCTGTTCTTCTAAATACCAGACTACCCCAAACAGTGTTATCATTACTATAAGAAGGACTACCACCACTACTGCCCTACTCCTAGTAGACCAACTGGACCACACAGGACTATTCTGCTGTAATGGTGGGGCCACCAGAGGCTGTTCCTCCCTCATGACTGCACGGCCAAATGGTTACATAGAAAGAAACCTTAGGAATTGGAGCCACAAAAATACAACCGACCAGAGGGGCACAAGTCACCCAGTGTCCTTCAGAGCCTCACTGGTAGACTCCTATTGTTCATCAATGACGGTGCTATGAAGCACTCCCACGGGGGAGCTGCGCGATCGCAGCCCTTGCTGGAAAACAAATCCTCTTCTTTCAGCATAGGGCACCCTCCCTCCTGGGCAAGTACCCTCAACGATCCTGTCCAGTGTCCAAGGCAGTGCACCAGTGTAGTTCACTCTAATCTAATGCAGGCGCCGTAGACATAGCACCTACACCCTAAGCTCAAGTCCTTCCCTAACTCCTAGACTGCCCTACTGGCACACTGTCCTTCTGTTGGGGCGGCAGGTTGCACCTGGCAACCCCAGGCACTTCTCCATCAACAAAAAGGGGAAGAAATTCAGGCTCAGCAGGGCATTGAGACTCAGGTGCCTGTGAATCAGATGGGGAAGATGCCGAGGCTGCCCTTATCCCTGGAGGGACCCCCTCCAGCAAGGCAGCGTCACTTTCTGCTTCCGTGTGCGCCCCCATCAACTGGGCGTCAGAGAACGGGATAAAGCGGGGCACCTTCTCACCTTCGTGGTCAGCAATGCCGTCGATTACCCACTTATCGTAAGGAAGTGGGAGGGGTACTTTTTACAATGAACTCCATGCACCCAGTTTTTCCGCCCTTCGACTTTAACTGCTGTGCGGGTGGCGAGGAGGACCAATAGTGGCCCTTTCCAACGAGGCTCCAGGCAGCTCTTCCTCCGAAAGTTCCTGATGAATACGAAATCGCTGGGCTGTAGCTGATGCCCGGGCCCCTCTGGTGCCGGTCGCAGTGTCTCTTGGATCTGTTGGTGGATAGAGCGGAGATTTTTGGTTAACTCGTACAGATAATCTACTAACAAGGGGTATTCTATCTTGGAGAAGCGCTTGGGTCTCGGGACGCCCCAGATATTAGCAGGGCGGCCAAAGACCACCTCGTACGGGGACAACCCTGTCCTAGAGTGCGCAGTCGCTGTGGTAGATAACAAAGCCAAAGGTAACGCATTTGGCCATCGCAATCCTGTGCTTTCTTGAATCTTCGCTAACTTCAGTTTGAGAGTACCATTGTACTTCTCAACCAGGCCTGCTGACTGAGGGTGGTTCGCTGCATGGAATTTCTGCTTGATATGCAAGCCTTTGCATACCAATTCAATGACTTTTGAATTGAAGTGACTTCCGTTGTCACTCCAGATCAAACATGGCAATCCATAGCGCGGGAAGAACTCTTTTAAGAGTGCCTTCGTCGTCGCCATAGCCGTATTCTCCTTAGTGGGATAAGCCTCAATCCATTTACTGAATGCACAAATCACTACTAGCACATACTTCAAATTGTTAACTCGTTCCATTTCGATGAAATCTATCTGGAGAACTTCGAAAGGGAAGGAAGGTGGTGCAAAATTACCTGAGGGCGTTGGAGTACCTTTCCCAGGATTATGTGTCAAGCAGACTATACAGTATTTGACTAGGTGAGTAGCTACTTTGGAAATGTTATCATTTTGCCACACTGGATCCAGCACCTTACATATTCCCTTGGCGCTAATGTGGGCTGGGCCATGGGCCATAGCAACCACAGGGAACACATAGGCATTGGGTAGCATCCATCGCTGTTTCTCGGACTTATCAGTTCAACACTCATTCTCATCCAAACGCCCTGTACTCTCCCGCCACATTGCTAATTCATCTAGAGTCGCCTCACTCTGTATCTCTCTCACGTTTTCTAAGGTGTCTTCAAACATTCCAGTATCTGGGACCCACCTAGCGGGGCCTGCCACAAACATCTTTTTCATCTTTGATCTAGCTGTCTCTTTAGCTGTCTGATCTGCGAACGCATTTCCTCTTCCCACATCGTCTGGTATTGCTTTATGGGCACTACACTTCATTATTGCTAATCTGTCGGGAAGTGCTAGGGCTGACAGAAGTCTATGTATCAGTGGACCATGCTGTATTCGCAACCCATGCGAGGTCAAGAACCCTCTCTCCGCCCAGAGGCGCCCAAAATTATGGGCCACCCCAAAGGCATACTGGCGTTCGGTGTAGACATTGACAGTCAGTCCCTCACTCAACTCACAAGCCCTAAGGAGGGCAACCAACTCTGCAGCTTGGGCCGATTGGTATGGGATACGGGATGTCTCAACTACAGTGTGTAACGTTGTGATTGCATAAGCTGCAGTGGTAGTGCCATCTGGTAGTTTGAAACAAGAGCCATCGACATATAGTTCCCCTTGGGCGTCAGATAAGGGAACATCAGTCAGGTCTACCCGTCCTTTCGTTTCTTCCTCAGTCTGAAATAAACAATCATGGACATCATTGTCCTTTTCTTCCGAAGGGAGGGGTAGTAACGTGACTGGGTTCAGAGTGGCACATCGTTTGATGGTAATGTGCGGAGCAAACATGGTTAATTCATATCCAGTCAGACGCGCACTAGTAAGGTGCTGTGTCTTTGTCTTATTCAATAGCGTATCCACGGCATGAGGTACCATTACTGTGAGATCAGTATCAAGGACGAGCCCTGCCGATTGTCTGATAGAAACTGCCACCGCTGCAGCAGCTCTCAGGCAGCTCGGGAGAGCTCTGGCGACGTTATCAAGAATAGCAGAGAAATAAGCGCAGGGTCTCTGCTTACCACCAAAACCCTGTGTTAGAACAGAAAGCGCGCAACCATCTGCCTCGTGTACATAGAGCACAAAAGGCTTCTGGTAATCAGGAGTACCAAGCACAGGAGCAGAGCAAAGTGCAACCTTTAATTGCTCAAAAGCTTGTTGGCATGCAGATGTCCAAGGCAGGGGTTCATGCACTTCTTTGGTGGTCAGGTAAAGGAGGGGTTTCGTTAGTAAGGAATAATTAGGGATCCAGTGACGACAATACGAAGTTATACCAATGAAAGTGCGCACCTTGCGTTGGGTCTTAGGAACAGGCATATTAGTAATAGCAGCTATGCGTTCAGGTGTTAGCCTGCGACCCTCCGTCGACAGTAGGTGACCTACAGTAATTTAACTGTGGCCTCTTTACAACCATCTTCAGTGTCCGAAGCCACAAGGAGTTCGTCAACGTACTGCAACAGCAGCTTACCAGGAGAAAGTTCCAAGGAATCCAATTGAACTTTCAAAGCTTGGCTATAGATACTAGGACTTTCTGTATAGCCTTGTGGAGCAAGGCAGAATCTAAAGCCCCTTCCGGCTATTGCAAATCCAAACAGATATCTGCTGTCTGCATGGATTGGGATGCTGAAGAAAGCATTCTTCAAATCGATCACAGAGAAGAATTTTGCAGATGGGGGAATCATTGTCAAGATCGTGGTAATGTCTGGAACCACAGGGTACTGTGGAACCACTATTTTGTTAACCTCTCTAAGGTCAATTACGAAACGGTAAACATCAGGGTGGGCATCAGAAGAATCCAAGGGCGCCTTTTTAAGAATAGGAAGAATAGGGCTATTACACACATTCGCCGCTGTCTCCTCAACCACACCAGACTTAATCAAATCCTGTATTATTTGCAATGAGGCCTTTTCTCCTGCCTGGGTTATCTTGTACTGGGGAATACGTGGCAATACAGCATTGTCTTTGATCTGTATAGAGACCGGTGGGATCTGGAGCAACCCACATCCTTGTCTCCCGTAGCCCATAATGTGCGTGGCACATTGTTAAACTCAGTGGGGAGGGGGCATCCTTTGCGAAGCATTGTTTAGCACGGGCCACTTGTGGTCCAATAGTCATGTAAACGCCGTCTGGAGAACAAAAAATTGTCGCATGCATCCTCTTTAACAAATCCAATCCCAACAAATTCTCCCCACAATTTGACGTTAATAAAAATGGTGAATCGACTGTGAAGGGGCCAATAGTCAGGGCAAGAGGTTTGGAAATGGGGCTAACAACTGGCATGCCTGAAAAACCTACCAACACATTATTTTGGCCAGACAAAGCTGCCCCCGGGACCAGCAAACGAGAAACAGAGCTATTCATAGCACCTGTGTCAATCAAAAATGTCTTAGCCGTGCCTTGCAGATCCGCAGTGACATAGGGTCCGCGTTGATCTACAGGCACCGGAACTGGTCCCCTGCCCTGCCCCTGGCTATCCTAGCTGTGAGACATCCCCGTCACTTCGTCCATGTCATAGTCATCATGATAGTACTGCCTCCCCCGGGGGTCGTCAAAATAGTTTCCGCTCTGTCTATTAGACAATGCATTCTCTGACCGCATCTCCCCCCGGCCTCCTCCTCCTCTCCCACATCCTCCAAAACCCCGACCTCTCGGGCCCCACCTTTCTGGAATAACTCCGGACACTCATTCCGCCAATGTCCCTCCTGCTTGCAATATGCACATTGGTTGAGCCCAATGGGTGCACTCGAGGTACCACCTCTGTTAGACCGGGTTAGCCGCTTGGCTAAACCCGAACCTCTTCCTCTTCCATTTCCCCTCGCAGCTTGCTGCATCAACACCCTCGTTTTCAACTCTTTTGACTTTTTCTCCACTTTCTCCTTTTCTCCTTCTCTTCATTCTCCCTATGCTCATAGTACAGTGCCATACTCAGTATTACCGATGGGGAGGAAGTGCTCCAAGTACTTTCTGAAGCCTGCAACCTAGTCACAATCTTAGGAAGCAAGTTGTTTACAAACCTGCTGACAAACAACCGGACACCACCTTCCAATGACATGTCCTGACCACTAAAGCCGAGAAACACCCCTTCAAACCTAGTAAAGAAATCGGACACACTCTCGTCCTTCTTCTGACGACATGCAGTCAACTTGTCCCAATCCACTCGTCTCGGCGGGATAAGGGAATGCATGTAAGTGATAATGCGACCCGGCAAAGCCAATAACTCCGCCTTCGGTTTCTCACCAGGCTTGTGTTCTTTATCCCACGCCCTGATCTGATCCCATGTTCCTCCTAATTCCACTACATGATCCTGTGTATGCATTTGCCTCCATATATCCACCGGTACCAGCAGACCAAAGAACAACTCAATATCGGCTAACGTCATCACAGTGGAGGAGGCCGCCTCTGTCAACTCTTTGTAATACGCTGTCGGGTTTTTCCGAGGGTCCGGCAACTGACTTTTAAGGGATATTACCTCACTCCTCTTCCAAGGAGTATATATCCACTGTTCCTGAAACCGAGCGTCAACTTGTGGCCTAATTACAGTATTCGTGAAGTCGCGTAGTTCTGGTATTTCAGGATGATAAATGGGATGGACCTCCCTCATGGGGCACTGGGTCACCATCGTCGGAACCTTTTGGAGCAATCTGCCCCGATAACCCACCAATGTCATTACATTACTAAAAACCTCATTGGGAGCCATACCTGTAGCATATACCCTGTCTCGTATGTCATAGATAATCTGCGGTGCACCACCCTGGAAACACTGCTCCCACAGTCCTATTAGCGTGGCCGACATGTGCTTAAGAGCATGCTGCTGTATGAAGGGCTCATAATCTTTCATCACACTTCACACATCTTCCACACTATAGATCGCATTCCGGGCCCACTGAGCTGCTTGATTCGCCACCATTTGCTTTTCCTCATCACCCACAGCAGAACGCACCAACACTTTGTCCATACGGTCTCGTGCTGCTGCCCAATTCCCTTCATGTATCCCACGCACAGGGGTCTCGCCATTCTGCAGTACTTGGGGTGTCATACTTAAGGGAGAAAAGCAGACGAAGAGACAGGTATCATCATGAAGGGAGACAGTGTTGTAGGAGTGAAAGGGGGCGTAGCGGCAGATCCGGAGTCAGTTAACAGACCAGGAGAGCTAACGGCTCCCACCCCTGTTCATTGCGTCAGTTGAGAGGAAGCAGGGGGGGCTGGGGCCGAAGCAGTTGGACTAGAGGAAGAAATACTAGGGAGAGTGGCACCAGAGGCCGGGGACTGAGATGTTGGGACTCTTTGGTATATCCGCTCAGGAGCATAAGGTGGAGGAGGGCAGGAATCCAATAGCTCTTCAACAAAAGCAGCACCCTCCTCTCTAGCAACATAACATTTATCAGTCTGCAAGCGAAACTTTCTATCTGCGCAGTCTATACCTTTCTCTATCTTTTCCCTCTCATAGGCTACTGCCTTCTGCGTTATAGTTTGCGTCTGTCTCTTCCGGGCCTCTTTCTCCACTCTCATACGCCGTTGCTTTGCTTCCTTCTGCCATACTCTTAGAGAATCAAACATCGACTGCCTGCTCTTTTTGGCGAACAATTTGTCCTGCAAGAAATTCAATTTTTGCTCATCAAACGAGCCAGTAAGTTGCCATTGTAACTCAGCATTGTCCCTCGTATATTTATTCCACAATGTGCTAAACATAATAGGGCCAATACCGTGCTTGACGTATATATCAAAATTTGGGGTACCCTCCGGAGGCGCAGGCTGGCTCTCTTCCAATCGAGCCTCAGTAGAACAACACCGACATCCAAAACACCCCAGTTTACTCAGACAAGGCATCTTAATATAAGACACATGCGCTGTCCCCAACGGACAAATATAGCACCAACAAACAAAATAATAAAAGGAAAAAAATAAGGAATACAAATATTGTTCAAGAACCAAACCAAATGGTCCGAAAACCGCTCCCTACAGTCTGGAGACTGTACCAAGTTCGAGAAGACAGTCCGGAGACTGTACCAAGTTCAAGAAGACAGGCTCTAGCCCCAGACCTTTTCAAAAGTAGACCCAATTTCCAGTTGGCCTGGCAGATTGTTTGCAAACAGTCCCAGACCTTTTCAAGAATAGGCCGAATTTCCAGTTGGCCCGGTAGACTGCTCACAAACACTCTGTGCCTTTTCAAGGGTCCGCAAACCCACCAAGTTCAAGACAAGACAGTCCGGAGACCGTACCAAGACACAGCCCTTCGGCTCGTGCCGTTCAAGCAAGGCAGTCCGAAAACTGCACCAAGACAGTCCGAAGACTGTACCAAGACACAGCCCGTAGGCTCATGCCGTTCAAGCAAGGCAGTCCGAAAACTGCACCAAGACAGTCCGAAGACTGTACCAAGACACAGCCCGCAGGCTCGTGCCGTTCAAGAAAGGCGCCATTTTTCCAAGAATCAATTCACTCACCTAGTGCACACAGGTCTAGTCAAGTTATTCTCCAGTGCCGACTCTTCGGACCAAACGGTCAACTTCCAAGGTTTCACCTTCTCAGGACCCCAACCGGTGACCACTAGACGAGGAGTCGCCCGATCAGACGGGCGGGGCAGCTGCGAGAACCAAGCTCGATCGTGTGGGGTACCCTGATCCGCCCGACCGACCGGACGCATCCCCGACCATGCAACCCGATTGCGGGTGAGTTGGGTCACCTTGCGGGGTCCCTGTTCGGACCCCAACTGAAGGAAGTGGCCCTTAGGGGCCACCCGGGTTATTTACAACCACCTGCTATGCCTTCCCAAGTAATGAAGAGTCGGTCAGACAGTAGAGAATACAAACAGGTTTTATTAGTAATACTCTGCAGAGGAGTCCAATCTGACCTGCACCCTAAGATGTCTGCCGAGGGACTGCCTCCCCAATGGTCTGCGATGGATGATCATTCCTCCAAGAACCCCCCAACCACGCCCACAGTGGAAAGTTACCGGCTCAGGCCGAACATGAACAAAGGGGCACAGAAGGATGGGCTACCACCTGCCAGATGGGTACATGTTATCTGTAACTCAAGGTTACCGCGCTGAGTCTCAGCGTCTCCTAACGTGAGAGGAGAACTACACACTCGGATAGGTATGCGAGGGCAGAATGGTCTATTCATTAGTAAGTTGAGAAGCAGCCTTGAATAATAAGGAAAATAGAACTAAATACAGTGTTCTGCTGAGGCAAGCAATACGAATAATGAGGCCTAGTTCAGGCACAGCCTAAGCAGCCTAATAGGGATTACGAGATACAAAATGGAGTCACACTTGCTAACTAAAGCTTGCACATTACAGGGATTACTCAGTGGGTTGCATAACGTGAATACAAATGGTGTCTATTTAGCCACACACTGCTAACCTAATATAACATGAAACGAGCTCATAGCAGGAATGGGATTTTCAAACCTAACACTACTCAGGCATACAAATTAATTGGGCTAAATCCATGTTATTCCTCCTTACTGATAACACACAACCATTCCCAACTAAATACCCTGTGAAATGGGAAAAAAACCCGTTCAGATACCTGGGCATACGGCTAAGTCATGATACAGAGGAGCTGTGGTGAGTGAATTATGGCCGAGCCATGGCCTGACTGGGAGACAGAATATCTATGTGGCCCAAACTACCCTTATCCCTAGCCGGCTGAATTGCAATAGCAAAGATTATGATCCGTCCCAAATTCCTTTATCTTTTCCTTAACATCCCTATCCCACTCATGACTCATTTCTTCAAATGTTTGAAATCCAACATGGTTACTCTAATACGGATCTCCTGGGAACTTCTCACTCTCCCGCTTGCACAAGGCGGGATGGATGCACCAGACTTGACATTATATCCCTACTGTGACCAAGCTAAATTCCTTCACTTCTGGTTGTATCCAGCTCCATTCCTTCCTCCCACTGCTACAGGCTGCGTCGTCCCCGCCCTCTACTCTCTGTGATACCCTTCTATACTATCAACTGCAGGCCACATGCTACACAACACATTTTCGCCCTCACCTCCTGCACTTCCAGTGTTGGAACATATCCTCACCTCCTCTTCCCCCTGTAAACGGATAAAACACCTTTACAACACTATGCAGAGTTCCTCTGTGATTACTATTCCAAAAGCACTGGCATTGTGGGAAGCCAACACTGACCACGCCATAACAAATGCACAGTGGCCTTTTTACTGCAGACAATTAGAGCAACTCTCCCCAAACTATAGACAACAGCTAATTCATTTCAAATTCCTGCATCACCTCTATCGCACCCCACTACAATTATTCAAAATGGGGGTGGATTCTGACCCCCACTGTTTACGCTGCTGATCACTGCAAGCCTCTTTTCTCCATCTCGTTTGGCAATGCCTGGAAGTGGCATCCTTTTGGGGGGAGGTGAATGAACACATACACATGATCATGGGGCACAGGGTCCCCCATTCTCCCCTGGTTGAGTTACTGGACTATGTTAAGGATACCCCAAGTATGCACTGTCTTCTAACTGCCATGTTACTCCTGCTGGCCAAGCGTAGAGTGGCCATACACTGGGGCAGGAAGCTCACTCCCACCATTAAAGCCTGGCTAAGTGATGTAACATACTGCCAAGAGTGACTGAACACTTTCTGGGAACTCATGCCGATCCGCTTCCACCCCATAGATATCTGGGAGCTGTTTACATTGTGGCTTCTGCTGAAGAACTCTGACTCGCCTACTCCTGCCTTAACGCCCTGAATGCCCCATCACGATGCTACATTGTCTGATTGCCCCCTGGCCTGGATTGCTGTCACCGGGCTGCCTGGGCTATTAATTTCCACAACGACTATGTGTCCTTTCAATGTGACATATGGCCATGCTATTGTTACTCTAGACTCTGTGTTTGGAACAGATTCCATATATCAATATGTGAGCAATGTATAGTGTACTATGCTCTGATTAGGATGATCATTTGTGGCAATATTCCCTTGTAACCCTCTTGGTATCCCCTCCTTCCCGCCCCCCCATCTGCTCCCCCACTCTCGCTTAGCTGACTTTGTTGTTGAACTGTTTGTAATGACAAATACCAATAAAAACAATTTTTTTTAAAACATCTTTTAGTGCCTCAAACAACCACAGGAGTGCACTTCCAGTGACCCCAGGACCTCAGGGGGAGACACTTGGAGACTTTCTGGGTCTCTGGCAGAGGGCAATAGTAAAGTCCAGTACAGGTCCAGTTCTCACTGGTCAGCTGGGATTCTTCACAAGGATGTCCTCTTCAGTTTTTTAATGTTTCTGGAGCCACTCAGAGGATCAGCCTCATGACCCTTGGAGATCTTTCTGTACTCGGATTTCAAGTGGAAGTGGGTCCAACCTCCTAAAATCCTTCTCACAGGTCACAGATTCCAGGTGCAGCAGCTTCAGTCTGCCTTGTATCCTTTTGCAAGCCCAGTAGGAAGGCTCAGTGAGGGTCCAGCTTTGTAAGGTTCACCAGCCTGTGGGTGGGGGGGACACCCTAACACATGCCTAGTTCCTCTCTGATCAATGGAGAAAGATTCCCAGACCCTGGCCTGCCAACTTTGTAGTATTTCCTATTTGCTTTACTGCAAATATACCCAAAATGCCATGTGTCAGGGCATCTTCAAGAAGGCTGAAGTCTTCAGCCACACTAAACTTGGGCTGTGATGGCTGAGGGTGTGTATGGTAAGTGTACTATGGTAATCTAAGCGTTCTATTCTATCACATAAGGGGAGAGATACATTGCATTAGTGGGTTCATGCCTGCCCTTAGTCACCAATCAAACCACCAAAAAATGGCGTGACACCCTGGTGCATAATTCAGTGCGCTATTTTAGCGAGACGTGAGGGGTAAGGTAGGACACAAATTGGGTTCTCTACCTCGACGAAAGTGTGCCAACAGGAGAGACCCACCCCGAGCAGACCATGCAGCAATTAGTACAACTAAACTTGGTTGTTCCATAAGTGAGAGGTAGGTCCTCTCTATACACGTATTCTTTCTCTATGGGGACTCTGCACTGACTGCTTGCAGTATAGGGACTCATAGACATAGCCCTGATGAATGCCATAGGCTAGTAGGACAACGGAGCACTTTGGCATGAATATTTACTCATATACAGAAAGGCATATCCGTCATTACACCAGTATATGCCTCCTGTAGTTACGCTTTTAGTAACCTTTTAATATACCTGGAATATCAACAGAATAAAGGACACTATAGCGGTCTATCCTAAGGAATTTGTAACCAGGTAGCTGGATCACAGTAGTATCCAGACAAGACATATCTAAGAACTCCCTCAAGTAAGCCCCAGCCCTAGGTTGTAGGAAAGTTAAATATGCCAATCAGGGATTAGCCAATTTCTGTGTGTTTTAGGGATCAGAGCACCTACACTGGGCACTGGATAGCAGTGACCCAGTGTGCAGAGTCTCAATACCAGCAATACAATTCAGCAGAAAATTGGGGATGACCACACAAAATGAGTCATTTTATCACAGTAAATTATAGTAAGATGGATCACACATCACCCCATACTGTCAATCCATACAATCACTCCCAAACCTAAATGACCCAACACTAATATAGTATTCACACAACACATAGACACAACCTTGTATACATCTGACTAACTACCACACGCTAAAATTACAGAACATTCCAACTCATGTTCATTAATACTGGTTCTACACTTGATGCCCTCTTCATCACAAAAGCATGGTTCACCTCTTAACCTTGAACATCCTAGAAGTCCTTCTTACCACAAGTTACAGCATCTATTGTGTGGACCACGCAAATAGACAGGGAGGAGGCCTTTCTGTCATCCATAATTTTTAGAAGCACTGAACTCCAAAGAGCTGCGGACATGCCATTTCCCACTCACTGTAATTTAGAGCACAACCTTTCATCTTATCTACAGGCCTTCTCAGCACAACAAGAACTTCATTGATGAATTCTCAGATTTCCACACTATCCAACATTCCCACAATGCCTTCATGGGTAACTTCAACCTTCCAGACAACACAAGCTCATAAAAACTAGAGACACTCTCCTTAACTTCATCAACACCCTCAACATGGTACAGCATTTCATACAATTAACACACTTCGAAGGCCACAGCTTCAATGTTGTCGTCTAAACATCAACAAAAAAAGGGGGGGGAGAAAGAGGATCTTGGCTGGGGCCGCCCTCCAAATAGAATTTATATGTAAAAATAAAGGACCCAGTCTAATATTCTAGCAAAGAAAAGTAAAGGGATGTACTTTTTCTTTGGGAAAAACCTTAGGTTTTTCGTAAAACCCTCACCCACCAGGGTTACCCCTTGGTGGCATGCTTCATCATAGGGTCCTTCTCGTTCCGCTGTGGAACGGGGCATGCTGCGACCAAACGACTACGCGGGAGCACTGATTACACAGACTATGAGAGGCAGATGTAGTGTCATGGAGGAGTGAAGTTACAGGGGAAGTGTACTTTAAAATTACCTGGCTAGTGGGAAAAGTGCTTTATTCTGACCCCTAGTCGGCAAGGTTAAAAAACAGGGAAAGAAACAGGGTGTTCTGGGAAATTAATGTTCACACACCCTACAGGTCGACATGTTTCTAGCCTATCCCTATCGGCTATTCTTCAGGACCTAGTTTATGAAAGTAATTTTGTCTCCAGGACTAGTTCCACTCCTTAGGTTGTATAGCTAAACACAACTCAATATTGAAAAAACGTGCAGCAATCGCACATTCATACATAGGTGTATAATATTGCTATATCACCTTATCCTTTGTAATGTTAATACCTGTAAGGAAAAGGGGGAAACAAAGCAACAGAATGAGAAATATCTCTATTGCGAATTAAATCCATCACTGTGTGATGTACCATTGACGCAAATTAATAGGTGTGCACCATCTAAGTGAAAAGAATTCATTATTCCATTAGTGACTTCTCCGCTCATTCGTCTGTGTTGTCCCGTGTCACTTCTAGTGTAAAACATATGCGGTTAACTGTTAAAAAACACTCGACATACTCGTGTTACTCATAATGGAGTAAGTCCCTTGTTCCGGGCTCTAAAGTCAATGGAAACTGTAAGCATTGTGAAAAAACACACATAACATATACACAGAACAGAAGAAATGTCCCCAGCACACGTAAGCAGTAATGCAATAGTTAGAATGCACGTTGTGAGCATAAATATACACAAGTGAGTTGTTTCTTGTAATTTTCTTTCTTTTATTCTCTGGTTCTTTAGACAGCCGACACGTGTTTCGTCGCAAACAGGGTAATACTCCCGCGACTTTATCAAGGCTGTTCGGAAAACAAACAAGAGCAAGCAATGTACCACCTTACAGAATAACAGGTGTACAACAAATCCACAGTAATAATCAAAGACATGCTCGAGTGTCTACACGATAACTTTGTGCAAACATGCACAAGGTGGAAATCAGATGAAACTCCCGGATAGGTTCCGAATAGTAAAGAGGGTAACAACGTACCCAAAGTACCAAAGGATGGAAAAGAAAGGTGTATGTCACTATTCAAAAGCAACTACAAAGTAGGTGCTGTGCAACCAGTGCATTCAAACAGAATTGAGACTTGTGAGTAAGAAAACACTAAGCCAAATGAGATAGGGTGTCGATACGGCGTGAAGGAAAGTGAAAATGACACCGCCTTGTATAGCCCAAGTGGTAGTGAGAATAAGTGAACCACGATAAATACCTATGTCCTCCTTGTGGTCAAATCTATGAAATAAATAACAACACGGCTAGAATGAAAAATCTATCCTCTAGTAGATAGAACATATACCAGTGGCCAAAAGCTCCTTACTTAAAAATCAACACCTACTTATTTTGTGGTGATAATTCCAACCCACAAAATGGGGTTCCGTAGCTTGCGACGTCTCACTCTGTAGTTCATCCGTCGAAGGGATCCAATTACGTCCCAAACTCCCAAAGTCTCAAATTCTACAACAGAGGATACCAAGAATGTATCTCACAATACCCAAGGGGTGAATGACATATAAACGTATGTTGACCCTAAGCATAGCTAGCTCTAGGTAACGCATTCGGACAGTACTCACTGCATATATATCCCAAATATCCATGACGTAAACTGACCCCTTTATTTAAAGGGTGCGTTCCGCATTATCCATAAGACCAACACACCCTCCTGTGTCAAACGCACAATATGAAATATGCCGTAATCTTATCTAGAGTCGGTATTCCAGAAAACAAGCTGTGTGCCTGCAGACTTCTATTTCCCTATTTCATATTCCAGCGGTGTAGCGTAAGCATTCAGCTATCCCCCTAAGGTCCACGGACAGTGGAGAGCCTGATAACTTTCTCGCAGAACTCCACTCCTCCTTACCGGTATATCGTGTGTCAAAATTCAAGACGTCGCTCAGCGTGCCATTCCGAGTACAGGACACGAGTCAAATGCCGGGTGAAGCCGTAGATATAAAGGCTACCATCCGAACGCCGTAAACACAAACGAAGGACTCCAAACCTGTTGGCCTCCAATGCGGTCAACAAAACAGAAAGCAGACTCACCACGTAACCTCTTATGTGGCGGCCATCTTGGAATTGCCAAAGTGTATTGAAACAGAGGTAAAGATTCACCTAGTGAACACAGGCCCCTCATCACAATACAGAAAGAGTGCCTATATAGATGACATCAGTCAAAATCATAAAGACCATCGTGGTTCTGGCTAAGGGACCGAGATTGCATATAGGCATGGTCCTCTAAAACGCTGAAAACTAGATATGAGAATAATCATCTCTAGTTGATATTTACAGTGGTATATCAGAGAAAGCATGTGAGAGCATTAGTGCACATATCCGTTACAATCTCAGTGTCGGTTAATCTCGTGAATATCAGATGTGTTTGTGTAACTCCAGTAGACTACATTCAAACTCATCCATCTCTCATGGTAAAAATTGATAAAATAATGGTAATAGATTTTGCGGTGTACACAACGTACCCGATTATAGTTTGGCACCGGAGAAAACACTTCATTTAAGACAATTCATACAAAATGAAATATATGATAGGAATACAAGTATAGTATCCTATAAACCATTACTAAGTATGTAAAATGTAAACAACAATTTCTGTACATCGTAATTATGATAACGGTAGACGTGCACACAGTGTGGCAACTCTGTGCACTCATTTGCCCAAGAAGTAATGCAGCTCATGGTCCACATTGAGCCCTAGTTCCGTACTGCGCAATCTAAGGATCCAAAGTGCTTCCCGTCTACGAAGGGCCAGCTCCCTGTTGCCCCCCTTGGGTGTCTGTAAGTCTGTTCGATACCGAAAAACTCAAATTGTTTGTGTGTCGTCTGGGCTGGGCATTGTGTTATATGTGCGGCAATGGGATACTTGACATCACCTTGCTTAACTGCTCTTATATGCTCACCCATTCTTTCACGTAGTGTCCTGATCGTGCTGCCGACATATCTTCTTTTGCACCTACACTCTATTATGTAGACAACAAATTTGGTCAAGCAATTGATATTAGACTCTATCCTGTATGTTTCGTTATCAGGGCCCTGGAATTCTGTTTTGTGGTTACATGCCCATTTGCAGGCACTGCAGTTACTACATCCATGGAATCCCTTTGTCCGTTGTGTCAGCCAAGTCTCCTTTCTTTCTAACCTCGGGTAGCTAGGGCTCAACATATTCCTCAGAGACACCCCTCGTCTGTACGTGATGGTCGGTCTGTCCGTGATGTGGTCATTGAGAGATCTGTCTGCCCTGAGCAAATGCCAGTGTCTCTTAAGACTACGCATCAGTATGCCTGACCAGTTGTTATATCCAGTTATCATCCGTACTCTGTCTCCCTTGTTTACGTGCTCTGTGCGTTCTCTGAGAGTGTCCTGTCTCTTGATCCTGTGTATCCTTTGTTCAGCTTTCTTAAGTGTGTCCCTATTATAGCCCCTGTTCTGGAAGCGGGCCATCATACTCTTTTTGCATTCTTCAAATTCTGGGTCGAAACTACAGTTACGTCTTACCCTAACAAGTTCACCATAGGGAATCGACCTGATCTGGTGGAAAGGATGGGCACTGGACGCATGTAATACCGCATTGCAAGCTGTTTTTTTGCGAAAAAGTCTACTATGTATTGCATTATCTCTGATGTATAATTCAACATCCAAGAATGAAATCCTGCTCGTGCTATACTCAAATGTGAATTTAATGTTGTAATCATTACCATTCAGGTAATTGAAGAATTCCGTCAGTTTGTGTGTAGTGCCAGTCCAGATCATCAAGCAATCGTCAATATATCTGCCCCAATACAAGATGGAATCGTTCCATTGTGACCCCATGGTGCCCCAGATCCTCATCTCCTCGAACCAACCCATAAAAAGGTTTGCGTACGAGGGAGAAAATCTGGAGCCCATGGCCACTCCTTGCTTCTGTCGGTACCATTTTTCTTTGAAAAGGAAAACATTGTTGTCAAGTATTAGCTCAATCATTTCCATCAGCATTTCAGTATGACTCCATGCACTCGCTGATCTAATATTCAAAATCTTCCTGATTGCCCCCAGGCCAGATTCTCGCCTGATACTAGTGTAAAGGGCAGTCACGTCAAGGGTCACCAAAGTCATGTTCTCATCCCAATTAAGATCTGCCATGATACCTAGGACATGTTTCGTGTCGCGTATATATGACGGCAAGTTCTTGACCATGGGTTGCAAGAAAGTGTCTACATATTCTGAGATTCTCTCAGTCGGTCCTTCATTCCCTGATATTATGGGTCTGCCTGGTGGGAAAGGCAAGTCTTTGTGTATTTTCGGTAGTGTATATATGCAGGGGTACCTCGGTCTATCAACTCTCATGTACGTAAGTTCATTATCATCAAGTAACCCCTGCCCATGCCACTGTCTCAGATGTCTGTTGATATGGTCTGTAAGTGCCCAAATCGGATTATTCGGGAGAGGCTCATAACATAGTTGGTCGCTGAGTTGTGATAGGATGTCATTATCATAGTCGCTACTGCGCATCACAACAATGTTTCCCCTTTGTCAGCTTCTTTAATTGTGACATCTTTGTCACTCATGAGGTCTCTCAGGGCCCCGCGTTCACCATGTGTTAGATTGTCTCTCTTATTCCTGGCCTGTTTCTTCTTGTTGTCAGTTTGTCTGTCAAGATCTGCAATCACTAATTTATGAAAGATGTCAATATTATTCCCTGAAAATAGTGGCGGAGTCCATTTCGATTTTTCTTTCAGTTTACTGGTGATGCTAAAGTCACTAGATACGTCAAGATCACGCATAACCATTTCTGCAGTCACTACTTCATCCTCACAGTCAGTCAGGGACAGTAGTAATCTAGTGTCTAAAATGTCCTGTATCGTGTGTTCACTTGAAACAAAGACCCCATGGTTTGGTTGCAGATTTTTATTGTCACACCCTAACATTTCAAAGTGTTTCTTGATTTTTAGCTTTCTTACAAATTTATACAGATCTATTTTTGCTTCACATATGTCACCTTTGCTGCTCGGACAAAAACTCATACCTTTTGTTAGTACAGATAATGTATCATCCGAAAGACATTTATCTGACAAATTGACAACATTGACAATATCAACTTCATTCATTTCTTGTGGTTCCAGGATCGGGTTCTCACACCTGGGCGGTCGTTGCCCTGCGCTCCCTCTTTTTCCCCTCCTGGTTTTTCTAAAGGTACGGGTCGTCTCTTCTCCCTGTTCCCTCGTTTTATTCTTTGGACCTCTGTTAAAAAACAGCTCCCATTATTGGAAACATTATTGACTCCCTCTCCTCTATCCGACTCACTGCCACTGGTCTGTGCTGTGTCCACGGATGTTGAACTAGAGCTCATTGATTTGCCATCACTGGCACCTGACTGGCTTCCTTTGGGAACTAGGTGGTCGTATTTTTGGGCGAACGTGAAGATTCTGCCACATGAATAGTCACGTTCGTCCCTTTTTAATTTCCTGGTCTTACGTTGTTTGATGTCTGCCAGGTGACGTTGTAGAACATCATTGAGGATAACATAATTTTTCTCTGTGGCCTCAGTTAAGTTAAGTTGTATAATTTCTGATTCTACGAGATCAATATCCTTTTGAAATTGGGAAACTTTCCTCTCACAGTTCTCTATAAGAATCCCCATAAGTTTGTTGGAATTCTCGGTCAGTTCCCTTTCCCAAGCAATTAAAAGGTCCGCCTCCAGGTCATCATACGTAGGTATGATTTGTGACCGAAGTCCCCTGGGAATACGTTTGACTCGAATGTATTGTTTAAGGGTGGCGGCGTCCCACCATCTAGACATTTCGCTTCTCCTTAGTCTCTCCAGTTTAATAAATTTCTCTCTTAGACCCTCCTGTCTGGAGGGTTGTCCACCTTGCGCTGCTGTAGTATTGGTACTATTTCCTGACAAATTATTAAAAAGGTCCTCGGCCTCTCTATCTCTATTTAATCTTTCCTTGGTAAACGTCGTCATGATGTCTCCTGGGCTGCCTCCTAACCGGACTTAATGCGAAATAAAAGGGCAGTGGTTTAGAGTATAGGAATAATGGCGCCACTCAGGAGAATACCATCTAAATCAGTATAGGGTTGTCTATATCGGTGACGGTGCTGAAAGGTGAGGAGCACCACCAGTCTCCCCAAGCTATCGGCCTGTGCCAATTTTTGTAAACAGAAGAAATGTCCCCAGCACACGTAAGCAGTAATGCAATAGTTAGAATGCACGTTGTGAGCATAAATATACACAAGTGAGTTGTTTCTTGTAATTTTCTTTCTTTTATTCTCTGGTTCTTTAGACAGCCGACACGTGTTTCGTCGCAAACAGGGTAATACTCCCGCGACTTTATCAAGGCTGTTCGGAAAACAAACAAGAGCAAGCAATGTACCACCTTACAGAATAACAGGTGTACAACAAATCCACAGTAATAATCAAAGACATGCTCGAGTGTCTACACGATAACTTCGTGCAAACATGCACAAGGTGGAAATCAGATGAAACTCCCGGATAAGTTCCGAATAGTAAAGAGGGTAACAACGTACCCAAAGTACCAAAGGATGGAAAAGAAAGGTGTATGTCACTATTCAAAAGCAACTACAAAGTAGGTGCTGTGCAACCAGTGCATTCAAACAGAATTGAGACTTGTGAGT
Organism: Calotriton arnoldi; assembly: GCA_963921515.1. NCBI lineage: Eukaryota > Metazoa > Chordata > Amphibia > Caudata > Salamandridae > Calotriton > Calotriton arnoldi. Next base: position 125,235 of record CAWUFW010018690.1, on the reverse strand, counting down.
AAGAAAACACTAAGCCAAATGAGATAGGGTGTCGATACGGCGTGAAGGAAAGTGAAAATGACACCGCCTTGTATAGCCCAAGTGGTAGTGAGAATAAGTGAACCACGATAAATACCTATGTCCTCCTTGTAGTCAAATCTATGAAATAAATAACAACACGGCTAGAATGAAAAATCTATCCTCTAGTAGATAGAACATATACAAGTGGCCAAAAGCTCCTTACTTAAAAATCAACACCTACTTATTTTGTGGTGATAATTCCAACCCACAAAATGGGGTTCCGTAGCTTGCGACGTCTCACTCTGTAGTTCATCCGTCGAAGGGATCCAATTACGTCCCAAACTCCCAAAGTCTCAAATTCTACAACAGAGGATACCAAGAATGTATCTCACAATACCCAAGGGGTGAATGACATATAAACGTATGTTGACCCTAAGCATAGCTAGCTCTAGGTAACGCATTCGGACAGTACTCACTGCATATATATCCCAAATATCCATGACGTAAACTGACCCCTTTATTTAAAGGGTGCGTTCCGCATTATCCATAAGACCAACACACCCTCCTGTGTCAAACGCACAATATGAAATATGCCGTAATCTTATCTAGAGTCGGTATTCCAGAAAACAAGCTGTGTGCCTGCAGACTTCTATTTCCCTATTTCATATTCCAGCGGTGTAGCGTAAGCATTCAGCTATCCCCCTAAGGTCCACGGACATTGGAGAGCCTGATAACTTTCTCGCAGAACTCCACTCCTCCTTACCGGTATATCGTGTGTCAAAATTCAAGACGTCGCTCAGCGTGCCATTCCGAGTACAGGACACGAGTCAAATGCCGGGTGAAGCCGTAGATATAAAGGCTACCATCCGAACGCCGTAAACACAAACGAAGGACTCCAAACCTGTTGGCCTCCAATGCGGTCAACAAAACAGAAAGCAGACTCACCACGTAACCTCTTATGTGGCGGCCATCTTGGAATTGCCAAAGTGTATTGAAACAGAGGTAAAGATTCACCTAGTGAACACAGGCCCCTCATCACAATAAGAAAGAGTGCCTATATAGATGACATCACTCAAAATCATAAAGACCATCGTGGTTCTGGCTAAGGGACCGAGATTGCATATAGGCATGGTCCTCTAAAACGCTGAAAACTAGATATGAGAATAATCATCTCTAGTTGATATTTACAGTGGTATATCAGAGAAAGCATGTGAGAGCATTAGTGCACATATCCGTTACAATCTCAGTGTCGGTTAATCTCGTGAATATCAGATGTGTTTGTGTAACTCCAGTAGACTACATTCAAACTCATCCATCTCTCATGGTAAAAATTGATAAAATAATGGTAATAGATTTTGCGGTGTACACAACGTACCCGATTATAGTTTGGCACCGGAGAAAACACTTCATTTAAGACAATTCATACAAAATGAAATATATGATAGGAATACAAGTATAGTATCCTATAAACCATTACTAAGTATGTAAAATGTAAACAACAATTTCTGTACATCGTAATTATGATAACAGTAGACGTGCACACAGTGTGGCAACTCTGTGCACTCATTTGCCCAAGAAGTAATGCAGCTCATGGTCCACATTGAGCCCTAGTTCCGTACTGCGCAATCTAAGGATCCAAAGTGCTTCCCGTCTACGAAGGGCCAGCTCCCTGTTGCCCCCTTGGGTGTCTGTAAGTCTGTTCGATACCGAAAAACTCAAATTGTTTGTGTGTCGTCTGGGCTGGGCATTGTGTTATATGTGCGGCAATGGGATACTTGACGTCACCTTGCTTAACTGCTCTTATATGCTCACCCATTCTTTCACGTAGTGTCCTGATCGTGCTGCCGACATATCTTCTTTTGCACCTACACTCTATTATGTAGACAACAAATTTGGTCAAGCAATTGATATTAGACTCTATCCTGTATGTTTCGTTATCAGGGCCCTGGAATTCTGTTTTGTGGTTACATGCCCATTTGCAGGCACTGCAGTTACTACATCCATGGAATCCCTTTGTCCGTTGTGTCAACCAAGTCTCCTTTCTTTCTAACCTCGGGTAGCTAGGGCTCAACATATTCCTCAGAGACACCCCTCGTCTGTACGTGATGGTCGGTCTGTCCGTGATGTGGTCATTGAGAGATCTGTCTGCCCTGAGCAAATGCCAGTGTCTCTTAAGACTACGCATCAGTATGCCTGACCAGTTGTTATATCCAGTTATCATCCGTACTCTGTCTCCCTTGTTTACGTGCTCTGTGCGTTCTCTGAGAGTGTCCTGTCTCTTGATCCTGTGTATCCTTTGTTCAGCTTTCTTAAGTGTGTCCCTATTATAGCCCCTGTTCTGGAAGCGGGCCATCATACTCTTTTTGCATTCTTCAAATTCTGGGTCGAAACTACAGTTACGTCTTACCCTAACAAGTTCACCATAGGGAATCGACCTGATCTGGTGGAAAGGATGGGCACTGGACGCATGTAATACCGCATTGCAAGCTGTTTTTTTGCGAAAAAGTCTACTATGTATTGCATTATCTCTGATGTATAATTCAACATCCAAGAATGAAATCCTGCTCGTGCTATACTCAAATGTGAATTTAATGTTGTAATCATTACCATTCAGGTAATTGAAGAATTCCGTCAGTTTGTGTGTAGTGCCAGTCCAGATCATCAAGCAATCGTCAATATATCTGCCCCAATACAAGATGGAATCGTTCCATTGTGACCCCATGGTGCCCCAGATCCTCATCTCCTCGAACCAACCCATAAAAAGGTTCGCGTACGAGGGAGAAAATCTGGAGCCCATGGCCACTCCTTGCTTCTGTCGGTACCATTTTTCTTTGAAAAGGAAAACATTGTTGTCAAGTATTAGCTCAATCATTTCCATCAGCATTTCAGTATGACTCCATGCACTCGCTGATCTAATATTCAAAATCTTCCTGATTGCCCCCAGGCCAGATTCTCGCCTGATACTAGTGTAAAGGGCAATCACGTCAAGGGTCACCAAAGTCATGTTCTCATCCCAATTAAGATCTGCCATGATACCTAGGACATGTTTCGTGTCGCGTATATATGACGGCAAGTTCTTGACCATGGGTTGCAAGAAAGTGTCTACATATTCTGAGATTCTCTCAGTCGGTCCTTCATTCCCTGATATTATGGGTCTGCCTGGTGGGAAAGGCAAGTCTTTGTGTATTTTCGGTAGTGTATAAATGCAGGGGTACCTCGGTCTATCAACTCTCATGTACGTAAGTTCATTATCATCAAGTAACCCCTGCCCATGCCACTGTCTCAGATGTCTGTTGATATGGTCTGTAAGTGCCCAAATCGGATTATTCGGGAGAGGCTCATAACATTGTTGGTCGCTGAGTTGTGATAGGATGTCATTATCATAGTCGCTACTGCGCATCACAACAATGTTTCCCCTTTGTCAGCTTCTTTAATTGTGACATCTTTGTCACTCATGAGGTCTCTCAGGGCCCCGCGTTCACCATGTGTTAGATTGTCTCTCTTATTCCTGGCCTGTTTCTTCTTGTTGTCAGTTTGTCTGTCAAGATCTGCAATCACTAATTTATGAAAGATGTCAATATTATTCCCTGAAAATAGTGGCGGAGTCCATTTCGATTTTTCTTTCAGTTTACTGGTGATGCTAAAGTCACTAGATACGTCAAGATCACGCATAACCATTTCTGCAGTCACTACTTCATCCTCACAGTCAGTCAGGGACAGTAGTAATCTAGTGTCTAAAATGTCCTGTATCGTGTGTTCACTTGAAACAAAGACCCCATGGTTTGGTTGCAGATTTTTATTGTCACACCCTAACATTTCAAAGTGTTTCTTGATTTTTAGCTTTCTTACAAATTTATACAGATCTATTTTTGCTTCACATATGTCACCTTTGCTGCTCGGACAAAAACTCATACCTTTTGTTAGTACAGATAATGTATCATCCGAAAGACATTTATCTGACAAATTGACAACATTGACAATATCAACTTCATTCATTTCTTGTGGTTCCAGGATCGGGTTCTCACACCTGGGCGGTCGTTGCCCTGCGCTCCCTCTTTTTCCCCTCCTGGTTTTTCTAAAGGTACGGGTCGTCTCTTCTCCCTGTTCCCTCGTTTTATTCTTTGGACCTCTGTTAAAAAACAGCTCCCATTATTGGAAACATTATTGACTCCCTCTCCTCTATCCGACTCACTGCCACTGGTCTGTGCTGTGTCCACGGATGTTGAACTAGAGCTCATTGATTTGCCATCACTGGCACCTGACTGGCTTCCTTTGGGAACTAGGTGGTCGTATTTTTGGGCGAACGTGAAGATTCTGCCACATGAATAGTCACGTTCGTCCCTTTTAATTTCCTGGTCTTACGTTGTTTGATGTCTGCCAGGTGACGTTGTAGAACATCATTGAGGATAACATAATTTTTCTCTGTGGCCTCAGTTAAGTTAAGTTGTATAATTTCTGATTCTACGAGATCAATATCCTTTTGAAATTGGGAAACTTTCCTCTCACAGTTCTCTATAAGAATCCCCATAAGTTTGTTGGAATTCTCGGTCAGTTCCCTTTCCCAAGCAATTAAAAGGTCCGCCTCCAGGTCGTCATACGTAGGTATGATTTGTGACCGAAGTCCCCTGGGAATACGTTTGACTCGGATGTATTGTTTAAGGTTGGCGGCGTCCCACCATCTAGACATTTCGCTTCTCCTTAGTCTCTCCAGTTTAATAAATTTCTCTCTTAGACCCTCCTGTCTGGAGGGTTGTCCACCTTGCGCTGCTGTAGTATTGGTACTATTTCCTGACAAATTATTAAAAAGGTCCTCGGCCTCTCTATCTCTATTTAATCTTTCCTTGGTAAACGTCGTCATGATGTCTCCTGGGCTGCCTCCTAACCGGACTTAATGCGAAATAAAAGGGCAGTGGTTTAGAGTATAGGAATAATGGCGCCACTCAGGAGAATACCATCCAAATCAGTATAGGGTTGTTTATATCGGTGACGGTGCTGAAAGGTGAGGAGCACCACCAGTCTCCCCAAACTATCGGCCTGTGCCAATTTTTGTAAACAGAAGAAATGTCCCCAGCACACGTAAGCAGTAATGCAATAATTAGAATGCACGTTGTGAGCATAAATATACACAAGTAAGTTGTTTCTTGTAATTTTCTTTCTTTTATTCTCTGGTTCTTTAGACAGCCGACACGTGTTTCGTCGCAAACAGGGTAATACTCCCGCGACTTTATCAAGGCTGTTCGGAAAACAAACAAGAGCAAGCAATGTACCACCTTACAGAATAACAGGTGTACAACAAATCCACAGTAATAATCAAAGACATGCTCGAGTGTCTACACGATAACTTTGTGCAAACATGCACAAGGTGGAAATCAGATGAAACTCCCGGATAAGTTCCGAATAGTAAAGAGGGTAACAACGTACCCAAAGTACCAAAGGATGGAAAAGAAAGGTGTATGTCACTATTCAAAAGCAACTACAAAGTAGGTGCTGTGCAACCAGTGCATTCAAACAGAATTGAGACTTGTGAGTAAGAAAACACTAAGCCAAATGAGATAGGGTGTCGATACGGCGTGAAGGAAAGTGAAAATGACACTGCCTTGTATAGCCCAAGTGGTAGTGAGAATAAGTGAACCACGATAAATACCTATGTCCTCCTTGTAGTCAAATCTATGAAATAAATAACAAAACGGCTAGAATGAAAAGTCTATCCTCTAGTAGATAGAACATATACCAGTGGCCAAAAGCTCCTTACTTAAAAATCAACACCTACTTATTTTGTGGTGATAATTCCAACCCACAAAATGGGGTTCCGTAGCTTGCGACGTCTCACTCTGTAGTTCATCCATCGAAGGGATCCAATTACGTCCCAAACTCCCAAAGTCTCAAATTCTACAACAGAGGATACCAAGAATGTATCTCACAATACCCAAGGGGTGAATGACATATAAACGTATGTTGACCCTAAGCGTACCTAGCTCTAGGTAGCGGACCTTTTAATTGCTTGGGAAAGGGAACTGACCGAGAATTCCAACAAACTTATGGGGATTCTTATAGAGAACTGTGAGAGGAAAGTTTCCCAATTTCAAAAGGATATTGATCTCGTAGAATCAGAAATTATACAACTTAACTTAACTGAGGCCACGGAGAAAAATTATGTTATCCTCAATGATGTTCTACAACGTCACCTGGCAGACATCAAACAACGTAAGACCAGGAAATTAAAAGAGACGAACGTGACTATTCATGTGGCAGAATCTTCATGTTCGCCCAAAAATACGACCACCTAGTTCCCAAAGGAAGCCAGTCAGTTGCCAGTGATGGCAAATCAATGAGCTCTAGTTCAACATCCGTGGACACAGCACAGACCAGTGGCAGTGAGTCGGATAGAGGAGAGGGGGTCAATAATGTTTCCAATAATGGGAGCTGTTTTTTAACAGAGGTCCAAAGAATAAAACGAGGGAACAGGGAGAAGAGACGACCCGTACCTTTAGAAAAACCAGGAGGGGAAAAAGAGGGAGCGCAGGGCAACGACCGCCCAGGTGTGAGAACCCGATCCTGGAACCACAAGAAATGAATGAAGTTGATATTGTCAATGTTGTCAATTTGTCAGATAAATGTCTTTCGGATGATACATTATCTGTACTAACAAAAGGTATGAGTTTTTGTCCGAGCAGTAAAGGTGACATATGTGAAGCAAAAATAGATCTGTATAAATTTGTAAGAAAGCTAAAAATCAAGAAACACTTTGAAATGTTAGGGTGTGACAATAAAAATCTGCAACCAAACCATGGGGTCTTTGTTTCAAGTGAACACACGATACAGGACATTTTAGACACTAGATTACTACTGTCCCTGACTGACTGTGAGGATGAAGTAGTGACTGCAGAAATGGTTATGCGTGATCTTGACGTATCTAGTGACTTTAGCATCACCAGTAAACTGAAAGAAAAATCGAAATGGACTCCGCCACTATTTTCAGGGAATAATATTGACATCTTTCATAAATTAGTGATTGCAGACCTTGACAGACAAACTGACAACAAGAAGAAACAGGCCGGGAATAAGAGAGACAATCTAACACATGGTGAACGCGGGGCCCTGAGAGACCTCATGAGTGAAAAAGATGTCAAAATTAAAGAAGCTGACAAAGGGGGAAACATTGTTGTGATGCGCAGTAGCGACTATGATAATGACATCCTATCACAACTCAGCGACCAACAATGTTATGAGCCTCTCCCTAATAATCCGACTTGGGCACTTACAGACCATATCAACAGACATCTGAGACAGTGGCATGGGCAGGGGTTACTTGATGATAATGAACTAACGTACATGAGAGTTGATAGACCGAGGTACCCCTGCATATATACACTACCAAAAATACACAAAGACTTGCCTTTCCCACCAGGCAGACCCATAATATCAGGGAATGAAGGACCGACTGAGAGAATCTCAGAATATGTAGACACTTTCTTGCAACCCATGGTCAAGAACTTGCCGTCATATATACGCGACACGAAACATGTCCTAGGTATCATGGCAGATCTTAATTGGGATGAGAACATGACCTTGGTGACCCTTGACGTGACTGCCCTTTACACTAGTATCAGGCGAGAATCTGGCCTGGGGGCAATCAGGAAGATTTTGAATATTAGATCAGCGAGTGCATGGAGTCATACTGAAATGCTGATGGAAATGATTGAGCTAATACTTGACAACAATGTTTTCCTTTTCAAAGAAAAATGGTACCGACAGAAGCAAGGAGTGGCCATGGGCTCCAGATTTTCTCCCTCGTACGCAAACCTTTTTATGGGTTGGTTCGAGGAGATGAGGATCTGGGGCACCATGGGGTCACAATGGAACGATTCCATCTTGTATTGGGGCAGATATATTGACGATTGCTTGATGATCTGGACTGGCACTACACACAAACTGACGGAATTCTTCGATTACCTGAATGGTAATGATTACAACATTAAATTCACATTTGAGTATAGCACGAGCAGGATTTCATTCTTGGATGTTGAATTATACATCAGAGATAATGCAATACATAGTAGACTTTTTCGCAAAAAAACAGCTTGCAATGCGGTATTACATGCGTCCAGTGCCCATCCTTTCCACCAGATCAGGTCGATTCCCTATGGTGAACTTGTTAGGGTAAGACGTAACTGTAGTTTCGACCCAGAATTTGAAGAATGCAAAAAGAGTATGATGGCCCGCTTCCAGAACAGGGGCTATAATAGGGACACACTTAAGAAAGCTGAACAAAGGATACACAGGATCAAGAGACAGGACACTCTCAGAGAACGCACAGAGCACGTAAACAAGGGAGACAGAGTACGGATGATAACTGGATATAACAACTGGTCAGGCATACTGATGCGTAGTCTTAAGAGACACTGGCATTTGCTCAGGGCAGACAGATCTCTCAATGACCACATTACGGACAGACCGACCATCACGTACAGACGAGGGGTGTCTCTGAGGAATATGTTGAGCCCTAGCTACCCGAGGTTAGAAAGAAAGGAGACTTGGCTGACACAACGGACAAAGGGATTCCATGGATGTAGTAACTGCAGTGCCTGCAAATGGGCATGTAACCACAAAACAGAATTCCAGGGCCCTGATAACGAAACATACAGGATAGAGTCTAATATCAATTGCTTGACCAAATTTGTTGTCTACATAATAGAGTGTAGGTGCAAAAGAAGATATGTCGGCAGCACGATCAGGACACTACGTGAAAGAATGGGTGAACATATAAGAGCAGTTAAGCAAGGTGACGTCAAGTATCCCATTGCCGCACATATAACACAATGCCCAGCCCAGATGACACACAAACAATTTGAGTTTTTCGGTATCGAACAGACTTACAGACACCCAAAGGGGGGCAACAGGGAGCTGGCCCTTTGTAGACGGGAAGCACTTTGGATCCTTAGATTGCGCAGTACTGAACTAGGGCTTAACGTGGACCATGAGCTGCATTACTTCTTGGGCAAATGAGTGCACAGAGTTGCCACACTGTGTGCACGTCTACTGTTATCATAATTACGATGTACAGAAATTGTTGTTTACATTTTACATACTTAGTAATGGTTTATAGGATACTATACTTGTATTCCTATCATATATTTCATTTTGTATGAATTGTCTTAAATGAAGTGTTTTCTCCGGTGCCAAACTATAATCGGGTACGTTGTGTACACCGCAAAATCTATTACCATTATTTTATCAATTTTTACCATGAGAGATGGATGAGTTTGAATGTAGTCTACTGGAGTTACACAAACACATCTGATATTCACGAGATTAACCAACACTGAGATTGTAACGGATATGTGCACTAATGCTCTCACATGCTTTCTCTGATATACCACTGTAAATATCAACTAGAGATGATTATTCTCATATCTAGTTTTCAGCGTTTTAAAGGACCATGCCTATATGCAATCTCGGTCCCTTAGCCAGAACCACGATGGTCTTTATGATTTTGACTGATGTCATCTATATAGGCACTCTTTCGTATTGTGATGAGGGGCCTGTGTTCACTAGGTGAATCTTTTCCTATGTTTCAATACACTTTGGCAATTCCAAGATGGCCGCCACATAAGAGGTTACGTGGTGAGTCTGCTTTCTGTTTTGTTGACCGCATTGGAGGCCAACAGGTTTGGAGTCCTTCGTTTGTGTTTACAGCGTTCGGATGGTAGTCTTTATATCTACGGCTTCACCCGGCATTTGACTCGTGTCCTGTACTCGGAATGGCACGCTGAGCGACGTCTTTAATTTTGACACACGATATACCGGTAAGGAGGGGTGGAGTTCTGCGAGAAAGTTATCAGGCTCTCCACTGTCCGTGGACCTTAGGGGGATAGCTGAATGCTTACGCTACACCGCTGGGATATGAAATAGGGAAATAGAAGTCTGCAGGCACACCGGAATACCGACTCTAGATAAGATTACGGCATATTTCATATTGTGCGTTTGACACAGGAGGGTGTGTTGGTCTTATGGATAATGCGGAACGCACCCTTTAAATAAAGGGGTCAATTTACGTCATGGATATTTGGGATATATATGCAGTGAGTACTGTCCGAATGCGTTACCTAGAGCTAGGTACGCTTAGGGTCAACATACGTTTATATGTCATTCACCCCTTGGGTATTGTGAGATACATTCTTGGTATCCTCTGTTGTAGAATTTGAGACTTTGGGAGTTTGGGACGTAATTGGATCCCTTCGACGGATGATCTACAGAGTGAGACGTCGCAAGCTACGGAACCCCATTTTGTGGGTTGGAATTATCAGCACAAAATAAGTAGGTGTTGATTTTTAAGTAAGGAGCTTTTGGCCACTGGTATATGTTGTATCTACTAGAGGATAGACTTTTCATTCTAGCCGTTTTGTTATTTATTTCATAGATTTGACCACAAGGAGGACATAGGTATTTATCGTGGTTCACTTATTCTCACTACCACTTGGGCTATACAAGGCGGTGTCATTTTCACTTTCCTTCACGCCGTATCGACACCCTATCTCATTTGGCTTAGTGTTTTCTTACTCACAAGTCTCAATTCTGTTTGAATGCACTGGTTGCACAGCACCTACTTTGTAGTTGCTTTTGAATAGTGACATACACCTTTCTTTTCCATCCTTTGGTACTTTGGGTACGTTGTTACCCTCTTTACTATTCGGAACCTATCCGGGAGTTTCATCTGATTTCCACCTTGTGCATGTTTGCACAAAGTTATCGTGTAGACACTCGAGCATGTCTTTGATTATTACTGTGGATTTGTTGTACACCTGTTATTCTGTAAGGTGGTACATTGCTTGCTCTTGTTTGTTTTTCGAACAGCCTTGATAAAGTCGCGGGAGTATTACCCTGTTTGCGACGAAACACGTGTCGGCTGTCTAAGGAACCAGAGAATAAAAGAAAGAAATTTACAAGAAAAAACTTACTTGTGTATATTTATGCTCACAACGTGCATTCTAACTATTGCATTACTGCTTACGTGTGCTGGGGACATTTCTTCTGTTTACAAAAATTGGCACAGGCCGATAGTTTGGGGAGACTGGTGGTGCTCCTCACCTTTCAGCACCGTCACCGATATAAACAACCCTATACTGATTTGGATGGTATTCTCCTGAGTGGCGCCATTATTCCTATACTCTAAACCACTGCCCTTTTATTTCGCATTAAGTCCGGTTAGGAGGCAGCCCAGGAGACATCATGACGACGTTTACCAAGGAAAGATTAAATAGAGATAGAGAGGCCGAGGACCTTTTTAATAATTTGTCAGGAAATAGTACCAATACTACAGCAGCGCAAGGTGGACAACCCTCCAGACAGGAGGGTCTAAGAGAGAAATTTATTAAACTGGAGAGACTAAGGAGAAGCGAAATGTCTAGATGGTGGGACGCCGCCACCCTTAAACAATACATCCGAGTCAAACGTATTCCCAGGGGACTTCGGTCACAAATCATACCTACGTATGACGACCTGGAGGCGGACCTTTTAATTGCTTGGGAAAGGGAACTGACCGAGAATTCCAACAAACTTATTGGGATTCTTATAGAGAACTGTGAGAGGAAAGTTTCCCAATTTCAAAAGGATATTGATCTCGTAGAATCAGAAATTATACAACTTAACTTAACTGAGGCCACGGAGAAAAATTATGTTATCCTCAATGATGTTCTACAACGTCACCTGGCAGACATCAAACAACGTAAGACCAGGAAATTAAAAAGGGACGAACGTGACTATTCATGTGGCAGAATCTTCATGTTCGCCCAAAAATACGACCACCTAGTTCCCAAAGGAAGCCAGTCAGGTGCCAGTGATGGCAAATCAATGAGCTCTAGTTCAACATCCGTGGACACAGCACAGACCAGTGGCAGTGAGTCGGATAGAGGAGAGGGGGTCAATAATGTTTCCAATAATGGGAGCTGTTTTTTAACAGAGGTCCAAAGAATAAAACGAGGGAACAGGGAGAAGAGACGACCCGTACCTTTAGAAAAACCAGGAGGGGAAAAAGAGGGAGCACAGGGCAACGACCGCCCAGGTGTGAGAACCCGATCCTGGAACCACAAGAAATGAATGAAGTTGATATTGTCAATGTTGTCAATTTGTCAGATAAATGTCTTTCGGATGATACATTATCTGTACTAACAAAAGGTATGAGTTTTTGTCCGAGCAGTAAAGGTGACATATGTGAAGCAAAAATAGATCTGTATAAATTTGTAAGAAAGCTAAAAATCAAGAAACACTTTGAAATGTTAGGGTGTGACAATAAAAATCTGCAACCAAACCATGGGGTCTTTGTTTCAAGTGAACACACGATACAGGACATTTTAGACACTAGATTACTACTGTCCCTGACTGACTGTGAGGATGAAGTAGTGACTGCAGAAATGGTTATGCGTGATCTTGACGTATCTAGTGACTTTAGCATCACCAGTAAACTGAAAGAAAAATCGAAATGGACTCTGCCACTATTTTCAGGGAATAATATTGACATCTTTCATAAATTAGTGATTGCAGACCTTGACAGACAAACTGACAACAAGAAGAAACAGGCCGGGAATAAGAGAGACAATCTAACACATGGTGAACGCGGGGCCCTGAGAGACCTCATGAGTGACAAAGATGTCACAATTAAAGAAGCTGACAAAGGGGGAAACATTGTTGTGATGCGCAGTAGCGACTATGATAATGACATCCTATCACAACTCAGCGACCAACAATGTTATGAGCCTCTCCCTAATAATCCGACTTGGGCACTTACAGACCATATCAACAGACATCTGAGACAGTGGCATGGGCAGGGGTTACTTGATGATAATGAACTAACGTACATGAGAGTTGATAGACCGAGGTACCCCTGCATATATACACTACCGAAAATACACAAAGACTTGCCTTTCCCACCAGGCAGACCCATAATATCAGGGAATGAAGGACCGACTGAGAGAATCTCAGAATATGTAGACACTTTCTTGCAACCCATGGTCAAGAACTTGCCGTCATATATACGCGACACGAAACATGTCCTAGGTATCATGGCAGATCTTAATTGGGATGAGAACATGACCTTGGTGACCCTTGACGTGACTGCCCTTTACACTAGTATCAGGCGAGAATCTGGCCTGGGGGCAATCAGGAAGATTTTGAATATTAGATCAGCGAGTGCATGGAGTCATACTGAAATGCTGATGGAAATGATTGAGCTAATACTTGACAACAATGTTTTCCTTTTCAAAGAAAAATGGTACCGACAGAAGCAAGGAGTGGCCATGGGCTCCAGATTTTCTCCCTCGTACGCAAACCTTTTTATGGGTTGGTTCGAGGAGATGAGGATCTGGGGCACCATGGGGTCACAATGGAACGATTCCATCTTGTATTGGGGCAGATATATTGACGATTGCTTGATGATCTGGACTGGCACTACACACAAACTGACGGAATTCTTCGATTACCTGAATGGTAATGATTACAACATTAAATTCACATTTGAGTATAGCACGAGCAGGATTTCATTCTTGGATGTTGAATTATACATCAGAGATAATGCAATACATAGTAGACTTTTCGCAAAAAACAGCTTGCAATGCGGTATTACATGCGTCCAGTGCCCATCCTTTCCACCAGATCAGGTCGATTCCCTATGGTGAACTTGTTAGGGTAAGACGTAACTGTAGTTTCGACCCAGAATTTGAAGAATGCAAAAAGAGTATGATGGCCCGCTTCCAGAACAGGGGCTATAATAGGGACACACTTAAGAAAGCTGAACAAAGGATACACAGGATCAAGAGACAGGACACTCTCAGAGAACGCACAGAGCACGTAAACAAGGGAGACAGAGTACGGATGATAACTGGATATAACAACTGGTCAGGCATACTGATGCGTAGTCTTAAGAGACACTGGCATTTGCTCAGGGCAGACAGATCTCTCAATGACCACATTACGGACAGACCGACCATCACGTACAGACGAGGGGTGTCTCTGAGGAATATGTTGAGCCCTAGCTACCCGAGGTTAGAAAGAAAGGAGACTTGGCTGACACAACGGACAAAGGGATTCCATGGATGTAGTAACTGCAGTGCCTGCAAATGGGCATGTAACCACAAAACAGAATTCCAGGGCCCTGATAACGAAACATACAGGATAGAGTCTAATATCAATTGCTTGACCAAATTTGTTGTCTACATAATAGAGTGTAGGTGCAAAAGAAGATATGTCGGCAGCACGATCAGGACACTACGTGAAAGAATGGGTGAACATATAAGAGCAGTCAAGCAAGGTGACGTCAAGTATCCCATTGCCGCACATATAACACAATGCCCAGCCCAGATGACACACAAACAATTTGAGTTTTTCGGTATCGAACAGACTTACAGACACCCAAGGGGGGGCAACAGGGAGCTGGCCCTTCGTAGACGGGAAGCACTTTGGATCCTTAGATTGCGCAGTACTGAACTAGGGCTTAACGTGGACCATGAGCTGCATTACTTCTTGGGCAAATGAGTGCACAGAGTTGCCACACTGTGTGCACGTCTACTGTTATCATAATTACGATGTACAGAAATTGTTGTTTACATTTTACATACTTAGTAATGGTTTATAGGATACTATACTTGTATTCCTATCATATATTTCATTTTGTATGAATTGTCTTAAATGAAGTGTTTTCTCCGGTGCCAAACTATAATCGGGTACGTTGTGTACACCGCAAAATCTATTACCATTATTTTATCAATTTTTACCATGAGAGATGGATGAGTTTGAATGTAGTCTACTGGAGTTACACAAACACATCTGATATTCACGAGATTAACCAACACTGAGATTGTAACGGATATGTGCACTAATGCTCTCACATGCTTTCTCTGATATACCACTGTAAATATCAACTAGAGATGATTATTCTCATATCTAGTTTTCAGCGTTTTAAAGGACCATGCCTATATGCAATCTCGGTCCCTTAGCCAGAACCACGATGGTCTTTATGATTTTGACTGATGTCATCTATATAGGCACTCTTTCGTATTGTGATGAGGGGCCTGTGTTCACTAGGTGAATCTTTTCCTATGTTTCAATACACTTTGGCAATTCCAAGATGGCCGCCACATAAGAGGTTACGTGGTGAGTCTGCTTTCTGTTTTGTTGACCGCATTGGAAGCCAACAGGTTTGGAGTCCTTCGTTTGTGTTTACAGCGTTCGGATGGTAGCCTTTATATCTACGGCTTCACCCGGCATTTGACTCGTGTCCTGTACTCGGAATGGCACGCTGAGCGACGTCTTTAATTTTGACACACGATATACCGGTAAGGAGGGGTGGAGTTCTGCGAGAAAGTTATCAGGCTCTCCACTGTCCGTGGACCTTAGGGGGATAGCTGAATGCTTACGCTACACCGCTGGGATATGAAATAGGGAAATAGAAGTCTGCAGGCACACAGCTTGTTTTCTGGAATACCGACTCTAGATAATATTACGGCATATTTCATATTGTGCGTTTGACACAGGAGGGTGTGTTGGTCTTATGGATAATGCAGAACGCACCCTTTAAATAAAGGGGTCAATTTACGTCATGGATATTTGGGATATATATGCAGTGAGTACTGTCCGAATGCGTTACCTAGAGCTAGGTACGCTTAGGGTCAACATACGTTTATATGTCATTCACCCCTTGGGTATTGTGAGATACATTCTTGGTATCCTCTGTTGTAGAATTTGAGACTTTGGGAGTTTGGGACGTAATTGGATCCCTTCGACGGATGAACTACAGAGTGAGATGTCGCACGCTACGGAACCCCATTTTGTGGGTTGGAATTATCACCACAAAATAAGTAGGTGTTGATTTTTAAGTAAGGAGCTTTTGGCCACTGGTATATGTTGTATCTACTAGAGGATAGACTTTTCATTCTAGCCGTTTTGTTATTTATTTAATAGATTTGACCACAAGGAGGACATAGGTATTTATCGTGGTTCACTTATTCTCACTACCACTTGGGCTATACAAGGCGGTGTCATTTTCACTTTCCTTCACGCCGTATCGACACCCTATCTCATTTGGCTTAGTGTTTTCTTACTCACAAGTCTCAATTCTGTTTGAATGCACTGGTTGCACAGCACCTACTTTGTAGTTGCTTTTGAATAGT
Organism: Calotriton arnoldi; assembly: GCA_963921515.1. Taxonomy (NCBI): domain Eukaryota; kingdom Metazoa; phylum Chordata; class Amphibia; order Caudata; family Salamandridae; genus Calotriton; species Calotriton arnoldi. The sequence continues at coordinate 109,075 of CAWUFW010018690.1, read as the reverse complement.
GACATACACCTTTCTTTTCCATCCTTTGGTACTTTGGGTACGTTGTTACCCTCTTTACTATTCGGAACCTATCCGGGAGTTTCATCTGATTTCCACCTTGTGCATGTTTGCACAAAGTTATCGTGTAGACACTCGAGCATGTCTTTGATTATTACTGTGGATTTGTTGTACACCTGTTATTCTGTAAGGTGGTACATTGCTTGCTCTTGTTTGTTTTTCGAACAGCCTTGATAAAGTCGCGGGAGTATTACCCTGTTTGCGACGAAACACGTGTCGGCTGTCTAAGGAACCAGAGAATAAAAGAAAGAAAATTACAAGAAACAACTTACTTGTGTATATTTATGCTCACAACGTGCATTCTAACTATTGCATTACTGCTTACGTGTGCTGGGGACATTTCTTCTGTTTACAAAAATTGGCACAGGCCGATAGTTTGGGGAGACTGGTGGTGCTCCTCACCTTTCAGCACCGTCACCGATATAAACAACCCTATACTGATTTGGATGGTATTCTCCTGAGTGGCGCCATTATTCCTATACTCTAAACCACTGCCCTTTTATTTCGCATATACACAGAACATGCACATACACCACGGAGTCACATACATGTATTCAATGAAGCTCGTGCTTCATGGTTGTCCCGGCGGGGAGTCTAGCCTCTAGTGAAATCACTGTTACGGGGGAAACAATTGCAAAAGTTACTGGTGTTGTGGGAAAAGAAAAGAAAAGAGGCCACTCCCTAGTGTCCGAGAACGTGAGTGCCTGGAAAAGCACCCGTTTTTTGTCTGGGCTTATGGAGGACTCACCTTAGCTCAGCCGGACCCCTCTGAAAACACCTACTAGTATCTGCCGCCCGGGAACCGCATGTTACTGGGACCCGGTGCGGAAGTGTTTTTAATAGGCTGGCGTGCACGTACACGGGTGTTCTGTAGATCTAGCACGCTAACTTTGACAAAATGGCCACCTTGTAGGGGCCAATGTTATCAGGGGAACGGAACTGAGTTTTTTAAGAACGCTACTTTTAACCTCTATTCCATAGAGATGAAGGTGAAAATATTCATAATGAAACTTTAGTCGTGATTCAGAGGTTTTTTAGAAGAGCTTAATTTGTTCGTTTTTAGTCATGCAACCGATTTAGACAGTTGTAAAAGCACTAGTCCTTTGGGTCTCTCATGGGGCCAAAGCAACAGGCAATCAATTGATGTTTTTCAGCCTGTGATCAGCTGATGACTAGCCTGAGTTTTGTCTAAATTTTATGATTTCCAGAGAGCACATTTGGATCTTTCAGCACACCCTTACTATTTCCCAAGTGGTGTTCCAAAATCTTGAGCAGGAGGTCATTGTACAGTTCGATAGTATTTCTGGTGGTTCCCCAGGATGTCAAAATATTGTTCAAGTGTTCATCTAACAAAACTGTTCCACTGGATATTATCGTTCAGGCCTTCGAGGTGAGTGTTTAGTTTAAAGACCCAGCGTTGTTCTTTTTCGTGGAGTCGGGCTTCTACCGAATCGTGGTGTTCTAGTGATTCAAGGATGACCCAGTTAAAATCTTGGACCGTATGTCTCATTTCGATGTAATGTCCAGACATTTTGGTCGTTGCCCTCTCACATTGCACATTACTCCTATGTTCACAGATTCTTGTCTTGATCTTTCTTGTGGTCAGCCCTATGTATTTTAGGTCACACGGGCATGTTATCATGTAGACCACTCTCTCAGTGTTACAGTTTGTGAACTTTCTGAGTTGCCAATTGATCTTGTCATTGAGTCTGATCGTTTTCGTAGGTTTTGTTAGTTGGCAGACGCTACAATTACCACACGGGTAGTGCCCAGTTATGGGGGTCAGAGTTCTTTGTGTGGTTGAGTTTGGCTTTTGATGTTGTTTCCTCGGTCGTGTATGTACTAGGATGTCCCTTAAACTTTTGCCCCTCTTATGTGAGAACATTGGGCGTGGTATTGTCAATGTGCCACTGTTTAAGATTCTCCAGTGCTTGTTTATAATCTTAGAGACTGCATTGGCCGCTATGTTGTAGGTTTTTACACAGATTGGCCTTTCTTCCTTGGTTCTTGGGTTCTGTGGTTCAAGGAGGGACTCTCTGTTGTTGTTCCTGGCCCTGTTTTTTGCACAAGACACTATTTTCTTAGGGTATTTTCTCATGATTAGTTTCTCTGATAGGTGATCCGCCTGTTCCTTGTAATCTTGTAATTCAGAACAGTTCCTTCTTAATCTGAGAAACTGACCGAATGGGAGGTTCTCCCTTAGGTGGCGCGGGTGAAAGCTGTCGTAGACTAGGAGACAGTTCTTGGCTGTAGCTTTGTCATGTGTGGTTGTTTTTAATTTGTTGTCCACATCTGTGATGATGTTTAAATCCAGGAACACTAGTTCCTTATTGCTCAAAGTACATGTAAACTTGAGGAACTGGTCTTGTGCGTTGAGCCATAGTAGGAAATTTTGTGCTGTCTGTTCGTCACCCTCCCACACCACCAGAACGTCGTCTATGTATCGTTTCCTCATTTTGATGTGGTGTCTGAAGGGATTGTCTGGTGTCAAAATTTTGTGGATCTCTAGGTGGTAGACGTAGAGACAGGCTACACTAGGCGCAAAGGTGCTCCCCATGCTCGTGCCGTGTTGATGGAGGTATAGTGTGTCTTCAAAACGAAAGAAGTTTTTCGTGAGGGCCCACTTACAGCACTCCATCACCAAACCCCTGGGTGTTTGGTAGGTCCATTCTTCTTCAAACAATACTTCCTCTTTAATGTTAAGGGTCTCACTGTGTGGGAGGCTTGTATATAAATTCTGCACATCCAAACCCATAAGGAGGTGTATTTCGGGGTTGAAAGTTAGTACTGCTTTTGTATCTTTTAAGTATGTTTCGGTCTTTTGCATTATAAGTCTCAGAAAAGCATCCGCAAATTTTAAGAGGGGTTCTAGAATGGAACCAATACCTGACACTATTGGTCTTCCTGGTGGGTTTACCAGTGATTTGTGGATCTTTGGTATTGTGTAGAAGTACGGGGTAATTGGGTTTTTATTGTACAGGAATTCTCCCTCCTTTCTGGTGATCCAATCATGGGTTACTGCCTCTTCAATCATGCTCAGAATTCTTATCCTTAGAAAATCTGTTGGATCAGTTTCCAAAGGGACGTAGTTGCGACTGTCACCCATGAGGCATAGGCATTCCTCTTGGTATGCTTGTGTAGTCTGTATTACAGTAGCACCCCCTTTGTCCGCAGGTTTTATCACAATGCTGTCATCCTTTCCTAGTTCCTGTATTGCCTGTTCTTGTTCTTTCGAGGTATTGTGATAAAACCTGCGGACAAAGGGGGTGCCATTCTAGAACCCCTCTCAAAATTTGCGGATGCTTTTCTGAGACCCATAATACAAAAGACCGAAACATACTTAAAGGATACAAAAGCAGTACTTAACCTCCTGAAGGATCTAACTTTCAACCCCGAAATACACCTCCTTATGGGTTTGGATGTGGAGAGTTTATATACAAGCCTCCCACACAGTGAGACCCTTAACATTATAGAGGAAGTATTGTTTGAAGAAGAATGGACCTACCAAACACCCAGGGGTTTGGTGATGGAGTGCTGTAAGTGGGCCCTCACGAAAAACTTCTTTTGTTTTGAAGACACACTACCTCCAGCAACACGGCACGAGCATGGGGAGCACCTTTGCGCCTAGTGTAGCCTGTCTCTACGTCCACCACCTAGAGACCCACAAAATGTTGACACCAGACAATCCCTTCAGACACCACATCAAAATGTGGAAATGATACATAGAAGACGTTCTGGTGGTGTGGGAGGGTGACGAACAGACAGCACAAAATTTCCTACTATGGCTCAATGCACAAGACCAGTTCCTCAAGTTTACATGTACTTTGAGCAATAAGGCACTAGTGTTCCTGGATTTAAACATCATCACAGATGTGGACAACAAGTTAAAAACAACCACACACGAAAATGCTACAGCCAAGAACTGTCTCCTAGTCTACGACAGCTTTCACCCGCGCCACCTAAGGGAGAACCTCCCATTCGGTCAGTTTCTCAGATTAAGAAGGAACTGTTCTGAATTACAAGATTACAAGGAATAAGCGGATCACCTATCAGAGAAACTAATCATGAGAAAATACCCTAAGAAAATAGTGTCTTTTGCAAAAAAGAGGGCCAGGAACAACAACAGAGAGTCCCTCCTTGAACCACAGAACCCAAGACCCAAGGAAGAAAGGCCAATCTGTGTAACAACCTACAACATAGCGGCCAATGCAGTCTCTAAAATTATAAACAAGCACTGGAGAATCTTAAACAGTGGCACATTGACAATACCACGCCCAATGTTCTCACATAAGAGGGGCAAAAGTTTAAGGGACATCCTAGTACATACACGACCGAGGAAACAACATCAAAAGCCAAACTCAACCACGCAAAGAACTCTGGCCCCTATAACTGGGCACTACCCGTGTGGTAATTGTAGCGTCTGCCAACTAACAAAACCTACTAAAATGATCAGACTCAATGACAAGATCAATTGGCAAATCAGAAAGTTCACAAACTGTAACACTGAGAGAGTGGTCTACATGATAACATGCCCGTGTGACCTAAAATACATAGGGATGACCACAAGAAAGATCAAGACAAGAATCTGTGAACATAGGAGTAATGTGCGATGTGAGAGGGCAACGACCAAAATGTCTGGACATTACATCGAAATGAGACATACGGTCCAAGATTTTAACTGGGTCATCCTTGAATCACTAGAACACTACGATTCGGTAGATGCCCGACTCCACGAAAAAGAACAACGCTGGGTCTTTAAACTAAACACTTACCTCGAAGGCCTGACCGATAATATCCAGTGGAACAGTTTTGTTAGATGAACACTTGAACAATATTTTGACATCCTGGGGAACCACCAGAAATACTATCGAACTGTACAATGACCTCTTGCTCAAGATTTTGTAACACCAGTTGGGAAATAGTAAGGGTGTGCTGAAAGAACCAAATGTGCTCTCTGGAAATCATAAAATGTAGACAAAACTCAGGGTAGTCATCAGCTGATCACAGGCTGAAAACCATCAATTGATTGCCTGTTGCTTTGGCCCCATGAGAGACACAAAGGACTAGTGCTTTCACAACTGTCTAAATCGGCTGCATGACTAAAAACTAACAAACTAAGCTCTTTTAAAAAACCTCTGAATCACGACTAAGGTTTCATTATGAATATTTTCACCTTCATCTCTATGGAATAGAGGTTGAAAGTAGCATTCTTAAAAAACTCACTTCCGTTCCCCTGATAACATTGGCCCATACAAGGCGGCCATTTTGTGAAAGTTAGCGTGCTAGATCTCCAGAACGCCCACGTACGTGCACGCCAGCCTATTAAAAACACTTCCGCACCGGGTCCCAGTAACATGCGGTTCCCGGGCGGCAGATACTAGTAGGTGTTTTCAGAGGGGTCCGGCTGAGCTAAGGTGAGTCCTCCATAAGCCCAGACAAAAAAACGGGTGCTTTCCAGGCACTCACATTCTCGGACACTAGCGAGTGGCCTCTTTTCTTTTCTTTTCTTTTCCCACAACACCGGTAACTTTTGCAATTGTTTCCCCCGTAACAGTGATTTCACTAGAGGCTGGACTCCCCGCCGGGGCAACCATGAAGCACAAGCATCATTGAATACATGTATGTGACTCCGTGGTGTATGTGCATGTTCTGTGTATATGTTATGTGTGTTTTTTCAAAATGCTTACAGTTTCCATTGACTTTAGAGCCCGGAACAAGGAACTTACTCCATTATGAGTAACACGAGTAAGTCAAGTGTTTTATAACAGTTAACCGCATAATTTTTACACTAGAAGTGACACGGGACAACACAGACGAATGAGCGGAGAAGTCACTAATGGAATAATGAATTCTTTTCACTTAGATGGTGCACACCTATTAATTTGCGCTCAATGGTACATCACTCAGTGATGGATTTAATTCGCCATAGAGATATTTCTCATTCTGTTGCTTTGTTCCCCCCCCCTTTTTAGGTCTTGCTGAGCCAGCGCGCATACGCTGCTCTGCGAGACTTTAGTAAGGGGCTTTTAAAAGTGCTCCCAAAGCGGCCACCAGCGTGCGGTTACGCGCACAAGCGCGCGCGACGTGCACAGCACTTTTTCTCGTCGCGCGCGCGTGCGCACAACTCGCATCACCCCTCGCGTTTTTTTTTTTTTATTATTTAATTTCGCGGCCGCTCGGCGTTACTTTTACGGCCGCGCGGCCAATGCTTGTTAGTTATTCCTGTAGCTATTCGCCATGTTATGTATTCAATGCTTTACTCCGCTCCTTTCTGTTTCCATGCTAACATCAGTATAAGGCTGGGGTTTGCCTGACTCTACCATGGCCACTCCTTAAGACTTGGTCACTCCCCTGGTTTTAGACCGGAACACGCAGGTCTTGTGGACATTTGTTTCAGTGCATTTTTTGTGCACATTGCTGTTCTGATGCGCGTTGCAGTTCAAACTTTGTTTTTTTTTGTTTGTGTTAGTTTTTTTCCTGGGAGACGGTGACGTCGGCTTTGGAGAATTACATCAACTGTATCCTTGCTTATGTTGCCGGTACTTGTTTTATGATATTTGTGTAATGAATTAATCTCATTGAAGTAGTTACCTAATACCTACTTTATCTTATTATGTGGTTTCACTTTTTGGGGTGGGGGTTGTTCGACTTAAGTGCTGGGTTTTACCATAAATACAATCCGGTGTTGCTCTAGTATTGAGATCACGAAATTACTGAACATCCGCTTTGATTCGCGTTCCCAAATTTGTATGGCACCTGATACTATTAGAGTGTTCTCTATCTCAGCTGTATGATCTGTTTACTTCCTGTGGGAAGAGGTAATGAGTTTCCTTTTTTCCAAATGATTTATTCTCACATAATTTGTGTTTTGCATTGAGCTTGATTCAACATTCTTCATAGGAACGTGAAGGACACAACGTATGTTTTAACCAATTAAACTAATGATGAATTAAATGTGTAAGCGCTACAAGTTATGCATGCGTTTTCATCAGGAAATGCTTAAATCATTAAGCTATCTGATCGCATCAGAACATTACCTAAGGAGAAAACTGCAATTTAATTTTTTAAGCAAATAAGTCCCCTAATAAGCTTAGATCAATCGCTCTCCCAAATATACTATATGCCTTAAGGAGGCAGGTATTCTTTCTGAGCGGTACAAAAATGTATCCTGCTCTTACATAGCATGGGTCACTGTGGAACAGGTTTTCTTTTCTGGGAATGAAATGGATTAATTAAGGCTTCACTTCCCAGGTACTTACAGGAGGTGGAGGGGCAAACCTACACTGAAGCAGTGATCTTAAATTTTCAGCAATATGACCCTGATTTTATATTAAAAACAGAGCTTTGGACTATGCCATTTCCCGCTGAAAGGCAATATTTCTCTCCATGTGTTCCCATACCTGGCGTGTCACGCAGTTTGGTGCTTACTTTCCCTCCATGTTAAAGAACAGTAGATGTTTCAGCACCCAGGCTAATGTGCTGCATAGGTAAATACATATAAGGCCCCAAAGGCGAGACCGATTGCATTGCAAATGCTTGTTCCTTACAGGTATTAACGTTACAAAGGATAAGGTGATATAGCAATTTTATACACCTATGTATGAATGTGCGATTGCTGCACGTTTTTTCAATATTGAGTTGTGTTTAGCTATACAACCCAAGGAGTAGAACTAGTCCTGGAGACAAAATGACTTTCATAAACTAGGTCCTGAAGAATAGCCGATAGGGATAGGCTAGAAACATGTCGACCCATAGGGTGTGTGAATATTAATTCACCAAACACCCTATTTCTTTTCCTGTTTTTTAACCTTGCCGACTAGGGGTCAGAATAAAGCACTTTTCCCACTAGCCAGGTAATTTTAAAGTACACTCCCCCTGTAACTTTACTCCTCCACGACACTACATCTGTCTCTCATAGTCTGTATAATCAGTGCTCCCGAATAGTCGTTTGGTCGCAGCACGCCCCGTTCCGCAGCGGAACGGGAAGGACCCTATGATGAAGCATGCCACCAAGGGGTAACCCTGGTGGGTGAAGGTTTTACGAAAAACCTAAGGTTTTTCCCAAAGAAAAAGTACATCCCTTTACTTTTCTTTGCTAGAATATTAGACTGGGTCGTCTTAACATCACCAACAATCCAATGCAAACCACTAATCCTGATGTGATCTATTTGTATTCTGCTTATGTTTCCCCCCAATATATTCTATATATTCATTTATTTGAATGCACATTTCTCGGTTATAAATGCATGTTACATCTGGTATTGTGTGCACATGTATACCTTATAACATTTGCTTTATTATAGTTTGATAGCAGATCAATTATTGATATGTATTTTAGCATGAATTCTATTTCATAATGGACTTTTGCGAAGGTGCAACAAGTTTAATATGTTAATTCTTCCATTTGACTTACATAATTGAAAGGCCTACTCTTTTGAAAATAACCAGAAAAGTGTATTTAAGTTGTAGACAGGCAAGTATTAGGAGAGGAAGATCTTCAGTTCATGGGAGATTCGATGCAGTAGAGCAGAAAACATACTTTGTGAAGCCCATGGACCGATTCCTTGGAGTCAGCCTGGCCTCATCTGCCAGTTGTAACTCAACAATTTGCCTAGAGCAGAGACATGGAGAAAACATACTTCTCAATTCAGAACAACACAATTGTTGTTCAAGCTATGGTATGCAGGTGGGTAGCCACCTTGGAAACTTACATAGGCTCTTTTCCGTGCTAAGACAGCTTCGCTATCTTTTCCATGAAAGAAAATTATGAAATATCATTCACATTGCAATGTTGCAATTTGTTTTACTCTTTTGTTTAATAATCACTTTCATTATCACTATGTTGTTCATATACACATCAAATGCAAGAGAATAGGAAAATAAAATCATTAAATATATTCCTAGTGTAGATTCTTGAGTGTGTCTATTCACGCTAAAAAGAGATTTTGAACCCATTAACAGCAAATACTCCTGCAATTCTCACAGGACTGATGGTTACCCAGAAGGCACAATCCTCATGTAGTACACAGGTGGTTCATGGGTACAGTCCACCAGATGTCCTGTCTACAGTTGGTAAGTTGACATTGAGCTGTCACTTTCGTCAGATGGTTAGAAAATATAATCTGGTCTGTATTGTGCTCAGCATAGAAAAAAAGGTATGATGCCACTAGTTTGGACTGACCATTTTGTCATCGCTATCACCCTGTTCAGTCTCCTACCAACAAACCAAGGTCAACCCAAAAAAGAATACTAAATTGCGAGATCCTTCAAAGACTTCTCCATATACAATCAAATGTTTAAAATCAGCTCTAACCCTATCGAATCCGTGTCCGGCACCAAGACCATTTTAAACAACTTCAACACTTTCTTTTAAAACTATGTCAACATGCACACCTCAATTAAAAAAAAGGCATGTGCAAACCAGGTGGTTCCTCCGCTATGGTGGAAAAGTGTAGCCTCACTAACCACAAAGGCAAACGAAAAATTTAATTATCTTAATGCATATCATTTTATTTTATGTACTGCGGCTGGGTCTTGGGGGTGGGGCCACAGCACTGCAGCAGGGGAGGAGGAGCGGTGGGCCCTGCAGTCAGTGCGCATGACGGTTTAGCCGGCCATCTTAGGCTGGCCAAACCGTCATGAGCACTGACATCTCTCCAACCCAGCTGTGTTGCTGGGTGGAGAGATCAGCAGGCACGGGCTCCAAGCTCACGATGGAGCGCAAAACCAGTGTGCTCCACCCAAACCCTATGCTGTTTTCATGGTGAGAGCAGCGTTGGGATTGGCTGCAGGGGAAGTTGGGAGCTTCAGCCTGTGCCCAGAGGAGAATCCGGGCAGCAGCTCGGTGAGCAGAAGACCGGCAGGTAAGTTTTCTTTTTTTAAACATTATTTCAGCCCCCTTGCACTACCATCCCCTGTGCTCCCCCACACTCCCCCTGCACTGCCCCACAACATTTTCCTTACACCAACCTCTACTGGTGCAAACCAAAGCTTTCAGCGCCCTAGTACTCTAAAGACCTTTCTGATAATAATTGATACATCGAAGACAGGAAAGAAAATGGAAGAAAAACAGAACTCCTTATGATCTCATGATACTGAAGATCCTCCATGCAACAAACAGACAGCTAAACACATCAGCCAAAGCAAGGTAGTGCACCAACACCATTAATGAAGCCACCAACAAAAGTAGAACTATTTTCAAGACAATCAAGTACTGCATCAGTGACCTGGATCCACCTACTCCTCACTCCACAGAAAATTGCAGTGAAAAATGCAGAATATTCAACTACACATCAACAGCACCAAGCCTGCTTCATCGCTTTTGGGAATTTATTCCTGTGTAACCTTGCAATGAACAACAGCCATCCCTCAAAATGCTATCTCTTGCAGATCTTGTTAACATACTCATCTCCTTCAAAGCCACTTCTTATGAAAATTATGTCTTACCCTCGTCCTTCATCAAAGCTCTCTTTTTTGGACACTCTCTCAGCCAAAAAAACCAATCTCTATGCCTCCCTCACTCAAGGCATCATTCCAGAAGCTCTCAAGACAGTCCAGATCCTTTCACTCCTTAACAAATCACCTACAGCAAATTATGATGATCTCACCAACTACTTGCCCATAGCACATAGACAATGCCTTCCTGACCATATATGAAGATGACCTCTGCCTCCTGATTTTTCTGGACCTCTCATCTGCCTTTGACACAGTTGACCATCCTACCCTCATACTCACCCTGGATTTTTGATTGAGGATCACCGTCCATGTCCTTCACTGGTTCCCTTCCTACCTTTTGATCTAACACCAATTTGTTCATATAGGCACCTTCAAGTCCCAAAAGAGCCTTATCACCCCCGGGGCTCCATAGTGGCCTATCAACCTCTACATGGAGGCGCTTAGTGCTCTATTCACAAATAACAGCATCAAGAATCACAAATATACCAATGGCACACAGTGCTACTTAAAAGTCTCCTCTGCTTCAGACATCCAATGCCTCAATCCCTGTCTGCACCTCATCCTGACCTGGATGTCCAGTGCCTACCTGAAGCTCAATCCAACCAAGTTAGAATTCTGGATATTTGCCAAAAACAACAAATAAAAAAACTGTGCACATCTAGCTCAAAGACATGCATCTTGATGGTTTCGAACCTGAACTTTCACAGAATGCCAGGTCACTTGGATTCCCCCTAGACACCAGCCTCAGGATAGATGGCCTGGTACCAGCTCTCTTTTCTAAAGAAAGTGAAACTTTGTCTACCTGAAAGTGACGTCAAAACTGCGGTTCAAGCTTTCATACTCTCACCTCATTATGGTGGTAATGCTCCACTCCATGGACTCCTAGACTCCACACTGGCACCCTTTTAGGTAATTCCACATGCCGTAGCATGTCTCATCAAAGGCGTGGAAAAATCTGATAACAACTGCCTCAAACTCAACTCTGATGAAACAGAAGTGGTGGAACACCACTCCTTGGACTTTGTCCTGGTGGCCAGACGAACGTGAAAAAGGCACCAAACCCTGCTAATCAATCCAGAAACCTCAGCATTGTGGTGCACGAAAAACTCTTGATGACCAGGCAATTCAACACTGTGGTATCATCCTGCTTTCACACCCTCAAACTCCTGAAAAAGACATCAAGTTGCTCCCACTCAACACCCCAAGAACAGTCACCCAGGCCCTGATAACCAGCAAACTAGACTCTGAAAACGCTCTCTATGTGAGAATCTACGCCCACCTCACCAAATGTCTCCAAGTCCTCCAGAAAGCAGCAGTCAGAATTATGCTCCAGCTCACCACCCACAATCACACCACAAACAACCTCAAATATCTACACTGGTTTCCAGTTCACAGACGTGCTCTCTTTAAACCTCTTACTCACACACATAAGGTGCTATGTAGTCTTTGCCCCACCTACCTAAATAGCCACATCAGCTTCCACACACCATCCAGAATGCTCCGCTTGGTTAGCCTCCTGTTAACTGACACACCCCACATCTGCAGAACAAGTGTCAGCTGTCTAGCAAGAAGCACCTTGCTCCTAAAGCATGGAACGAGTTCCCCACACACATCAGAGCCACTAACTCTTTGCTTAAGTTACTTAAGAAACTCAAAAGTCCCAGTTACAACCTGGCACATCTACTGATGCCAGGACACAACCCGGGTGATATGTGAGCCCTAAAATATACATAACACAACATGACATGACATATCATAACTACGCTCCTTTTCTAATGGAACTTCATTGGCTCCCCTTGCCGGTGCACACCATCTTCAAAACCAACTACATCATTTACAAAGCCAACCTGATAAGCACCCCAACTCATCTTGCAAACAAGGTTGCTATCTCTTGTGGTTCCCTGCACACCTGTAACCAGGACACCATCAGACAGCAGACTAAGGGGCCGATTCCGATCTCGCTGGGAAAGCCCCAAGGCCGACTGGCGCCCGTAGAGCTTCCCGACCGACTCGTGCTCCGGGGCTCCGACCGCCCGAGTACGATGCGAACAAGCACTGACGGACACGGGTCGCTCGGAGCCCCATTGAAGTCAATGGGAGCCTGTTGTATGACGCGTGCATAGGCTCCCATTGACAAAAAAGGTACGTTGCGCACAAGGGCGCCCCCTGTAGTGGGGACGCATATGTGCCACCAGCACCATACATGCATGTGTAGGGGGGACCCTTGGGTCCCCCCCTGTGATCGACTCGTAAGGCTACGGGTGAAGGGGGGTCCGGCGCGGACCCCCGTAGTCCGCTTCCAGGAGCATTGACGTGTCGGAGGCTCCGACTCGATCCGGCAGTCCAAATCGTGCATCGTACTGGCTCGGTCGGAAATCGCCTCCATTGCACGGCACGGTTTGCTTACGGACGAGACGTACGGAGCGGTTCGGACCCGGAAATGACTCAGTCGGCGATTTCGTGTTTCTCGCATCGTACTTGCTCGCTCGTACAGCTGTACGCGTCGGTCGGAAAACACGCGTACGGCTCGTACTTTTTCCGCCCGGATCGCGTTCGGAGCCCTTCTGAGTGAGATCGGAATCGGCCCCTAAGTAGTGTAAACAATAAAATACAAGGCTGTAGGCCTATTCCATTGATGCTAGAAAATGTCCCTACCTATTTATTTCACAATATGCATCACGTCATTTGTAATAATAATCTGAACAGTGCTGAAGAATAGGGGGAACAGATGTATCACAAAATAAATTTATTGATTCAATGAAAAGGAAAAATACACAAGTATAATGCAAATAAATACAATCCCACCAATCGTTCAATCGCATTCACACAAGCGAACATGCTATCATACCTCTTTCATTCAGACTCACAACACTCATACAATAACTTAAATAGTTTGGCAAAGCAACATAAACAACAATGTGCCCGCCAATTTCCTCGGAAATGTAGGTCAAAATATCTAAAGAACACCAATGTGCTCAATACATATTGTAAATATATACATAAAGCGATAATACAAGAAATATATTGGCAAATACAATGGTTATCTAAAGGGGGGAAAAAGGGTAAAACAAACCTCTAACAAAGGTTGAAGTGTCACAAACGCCGACGCGAGTTTCGGTGTGAAGTCCGGATATGGCCAAACACCTTCCTCAGGGCGTGGGTAACAGAACGGTGAAGTGGTGGGAAACTTCTGAAAATAGATGAACATACAATGATATTCAATCCTACAACAAGTTACTTTTGCCTTGTTATTATTTATATAAATCAAATAACTAAATAAAGATAACATACTGAACAGATGAAGCAAATATAATGACGTATATTACATTCTTACAGCACTGGTACTCAAACAAAGATAGGTCCAAGAGAGTTCTATTCAAATTGATGATGGAACAACAAGTGCACAATCATTAAGGAGGAAGAACAAAAGTAATCCCGCCTTGAACAAGCAGAAGGCAGTGAAACATCATCTCAATTCGGAACAATTACTACTGACAAAACCATAAAGAAAGTAATGAAAGAACCTGAGACAGGGAGACATGTAAAGGATGAAAGAGAGAAACTCTCAGTGGGGAAAATAAACTGCTGGCATACCGTGAAGAGAAAAGTCAGAAAACCTAGGATAGGGAGAGAAGGAGAGGGATAAGAGGGAAAGAGTCGCAGCGAGGTAGCTACCTACCTCAAAGTCAGAGAGACTTCTGGTTAAACAGGCCAAAGGTGCCGGGCAGCAAAGCTCAACGTAGTTCGCTGGAAAAGCTGCAATGGAGTATAGCCTGGGCTGGAGTAGCGGCAGGGACCAAGATGCAGACACAGTACTGCGACGGGGAAGCAGGCAGTCGATAAGCGTAGATTAGGCAAACCCCAGGGCTCCAAGAGTTGCAGATATGGTCTAAAATGGGTATAATAAAATGGTCGCTGTAAGTACTGGGGATAAATAAGTCATGGGCGGGCTTGCCCCCTGAGCACGGCTGCTGCGAACAATAATAGGAGATGAGCGCGATAGAGAATGGTGTAAGTAGCGTGTTCTCTGGTTACCTGAGGGCCGATTCTCTGTAGACGGCAGCAAGAGGCTGAGAATGAGAGGGTGCTCGTCTGTCAGGAAAGCGAAAAAGCCTGTCACAATACTGTAAAGTGGACTAAAATAATGACTGTGAAGCGTAACAGCTACCTATACAATAGCAGTACTAGTCCCCCATGCACGGCTGCAATGAGCGATGGTAAGGGCATGGGGGCGAGAGGCGAAAAGCAAAGGGATGTGTGCTTTCTAAATACGTTAAAGAACGGATCTCTAAAGGCATTAGAGATACCTTCGATAAAGTGGGTGCCCCTCAGACAGGATGCGAGGCAGATCTGTCAACAAGGACAAGTTGTGAAGCGAGGCAGACATCTACACAATAGCAAAACTCTTCCCCTGTACGCGACTGCCATAGGCTAACACTGAGGCGCAATGGGGAGACGAAAGTAATGCGCGCTTCTTAAATCCCTTATAGGTCAGTGTTCGTCAGTATGAGAGATATTAAGAGGAAAAACGGGTGCCCCTCAGGCAGGATACGGGGCGGACCTGTCAACACGGAAATAAGGAGAAAAATGAGCGGGCAAACCAAATTGGTAGCAGGTTAAATGGGGAACGCTAACTGGGAGCGAGCCGCAACTTACTCGGGTTAAGCTGATAGGAAAAGCGGCGACATGATGGTTGTTCCTCTGTAGCTGACGGAAAGCAGGGAAAACAAACTCACGGGCAACCGCCGGAGTTTAAATGTCAAATCGGGAGATAGGAGAGCCAATAGTGCGGGCCAGAAGGTCATCTGACCCGGCAGCCTGGTGGACGTCTCAGCAACAATCAAAGAGCGAGATGGATTCGGGAAACACGAGAGGGCGAATGCCGAGAGATAGTTGAAAAGGCGACTGGTGAAAGAAGAGGGGAGGAAATAATTGCTCGGACAGCTGGTAAAGCTTCAAGGGAAGTCTCAAGAGGAAGGTGAAGGGGCAAGATACATAGAGAGAAAACGGGGGGGCCAGTAAAGGGGAGACACAAATCGGAAGCCACTGAAGCTTAAAAGGCCTGACTCAAAGGCCAAACGAGGGTGGCAAACAGAATAGAGGAAAAGTGTCGGTGGGATCACATGAGCGATCACAGATGTATTGAGGCTCGGTAGTCACACGAAGGTGGCAAACAAGATAGAGAGTAAGGGTCCGAAGGGTCTCATGAGCAATAACTGGTGTATTGAAGACTCATGATGCTGTAATCAGAATAAGAAAAATAAGAAAAAATAAGAAAAATAAGGGGAACGCCGAGCATTTTGCGATACAGGTGTAGGGAGGAAAACAGGAGCCCCAAGCTATCCCAGGATGGAATGCCACATTAGAGAAAGGCATGTTCCCATTTGAGGCTTTCGTTCAGTCCTTGGTCCTTGGTATTGAGTAGAAACATCCAAAATAGTTCGCGTTGGCGGCGAATAGCAGTCATATCAGTGCCAGCAAAATTGCGTACCTTCTCAAGGATGATCCAGCGTAGGTCTTTCTCGCCGTGTTTTCGCAAAGCCCAATGTTTGACTAATGGAGCCGTGAGTTTAAGGAGCCTGATGTTAGATTTATGTTTGCCAATGTGCACTCGACATTCCCTAGCTGTTTCTCCGATATATGCCAGGTCGCACAGGCATAAAATGGCGTATACAATGTTTGTTGAGCGGCAGTTGGTCATTTCCTTGAGATGGACAGTACGTGAGTTAATAGAGATATAGTCACTCACAATCGCGTTTGGGCACGCTTGGCAATTACCACATTTGTGGTTGCCTTTAACTGGGGTTCCCCCCATGAGGGAGAGCTGCGTGCTGTTGGATCTGTTGGGTCTTTTGGCACGTACCAACATGTTCCTGAGGTTATTCCTTTTGAAGGAAAAAATGGGTTTGCTGATGGACGGCGTGGATTGGTCTAAGTTCAAAAGGTGCCACTGGGAGTTAACGATTTGGCGCACTTTATTATTGAACCAAGAGTGTTTGGTAACACATACCAATTGGTCAAGGGAGTTTTTTTCTTTGGGTTGGAACATGGAATCCCGATCATAATATTTGGCTCTTTTCAGAGCATTCTTGACAAGTTTAGGGGGGTAGCCTCGATTGATGAGTTTGCTCTTGAGATTTTCAGCATGATAAATGAATTCATTGATGGTAGTGCAGTTCCTCCGATATCTGAGGAACTGACTGAATGGGATCCCCTCTTTTTGGCAATTAGGGTGGAAACTCTGATAATGCAGCAGGGTGTTCCTAGCAGTAGGTTTCGTGTATAGGGAAACCGCTAGTTTGTGGTCACGTTCCTCGATCCACACATCGAAGAACTCGAGTTTTTGGGTACTGGTGAGGGCGGTAAAGATCAAATTAGGGTCTGCTAGATTGATCCAATCAAGGAATTCGTTAAGTGTGTCCTGATCTCCTCGCCAAATAAAAAATATATCGTCAATAAAGCGGGACCAGTGATGTACATTCTCGTAGAAAGGGGCCATTTCGTTGTGGATGTTACGCTTCTCGAAGTGCCTAATATATAGGCATGCCACACTGGGAGCACAAGCGGCTCCCATGCTAACTCCCTGAATTTGGTGAAAAAAAGAATTGTCAAACTCAAAAAAGTTCTCAGATAAAACGATGTCAAGTAATTGGAGAATAAGAGAGGAATTAGGGAAAGAGTAGTCTTCCTCTAGAATGTTCTTAATGACCCCTAAGGCTTCTTTTTGGGGGATGTTAGAATACAAGGATTCCAGGTCCATAGTAACCAGGATTTCCTGTAAGTTGTTATATGGGAGGCCTTCAATCTGGGAGATAAGATGACCCGTATCCTTGATGTACGACGGTATTGTGGCGACCAAGGGTTTTAGAAACTGGTCCACATACTTGGAAAGAGGTTCAGTGGCCGCCCCTATGGTGGAAACAATTGGTCTAAGAGGGGGGTCTGTTTGGTTCTTATGAGTCTTTGGCACCCCATAGATTATTGGGATGCGAGTATGAGTAGGTGTGAGGAATTCAGCCTCTTTTTGACAGATTTCACCTCTCTCCACAGCCACCTTTACAAGGCTAAGAATCCGTCGTTTGAGATGGGGTTCAGGATTGATCATGATTTTCGCGTAGTGCCTAGGGGAGCTTAGAAGGCATTCCATTTTAGCTCTGTATTTATCAGAGTCAAAAATGACAATTCCTCCGCCTTTGTCACAAGGTTTAATAGTGAGAGAGGAATCGACCTTGAGTTTCTTGAGGGCAATGTGTTCTTCCTTAGTGGTGTTATAAATAGGTTTGGGGGTAAATTTAATAGCTTGCTTGATCTTTTTGAGGACAGCTCTCTCGAACATATCCACCTCGGCTCCCACCTGATCTATTTCAGGGCAAAAAGTGGACGGGGGTTTAAGGCCTGATAGATTCTCTTCGTTCGGCGCACTATCTCTCTGGAGAAAGAATTTTTTTTAACGAATTTTGCAAAAAAAAGAGTGTATGTCACTCATGAGCTCAAATTCGTTAAAGTAGGTAGTGGGAACGAATGAAAGTCCCTTCGTTAGCAGGCTTCCCGTGTGTGGATCCAGTGGGCTAGAGGACAGGTTGAAAATGGGGATCATATCTAGGTTCGCCAATACTGGTGTTGGCGGGTCTGGATGTATTTTTGAGCTGGTTCCTGCTCCTCGAAATGCGTCCTCTGTGCTTGTCCCCGGTTGGGGAAAGAACCTCTCTGTTGATGGCCTGATTGATATCCCCGTTGTTGTTGTTGTCCTCGGTACCTGGGGCGAAAATTGCCCCGTTGGTTGCCTAAAAAATGGTTCTCAGAGCCTGATCTATCAGAGTTGTATCTAGGTTGGTGGCTCTGGTATGAGGACCCCTCGCCTTCTGAATCTGTAGTATCAGAGAATGTTGTTACTCAAGGGTATCCTCGGTTAGAGGTATTATTGCCACCGTGGTATCCCTGTGTTGATTGTAGAAATCTTCGGAGAGGAAAGGATAAGTGCGCCCTTGCGTGAATAGGCGTATATCTTTTCTTAGCTTTTCAGTTTTTCTCTTAAGGAGATATTCGCTAAAAGAATCTAATTCGTAA
The DNA here is from genome assembly GCA_963921515.1 of Calotriton arnoldi. NCBI lineage: Eukaryota > Metazoa > Chordata > Amphibia > Caudata > Salamandridae > Calotriton > Calotriton arnoldi. Next base: position 90,496 of record CAWUFW010018690.1, on the reverse strand, counting down.
GAAATTTCCTCGAGTTTCTTTTTCGCCTCTTCAATGCTATGGGACTCTTTCAATTTGTCCTCCAGCTCCTGGATCTCTTTGTTGAGAAGTTCAACAACCTCCCGGGCCATCTCGATGATGAGAATCATCCAGTCCCTGGAGCAGCGGTTGGAGATGAGGGCCCTAATTTGATCTTTACCGCCCACACCAGTACCCAAAAACTGGAGTTCTTGGATGTGTGGATCGAGGAACGTGCCCACAAACTAGCGGTTTCCCTATACACGAAACCTACTGCTAGGAACACCCTGCTGCATTATCAGAGTTTCCACCCTAATTGCCAAAAAGAGGGGATCCCATTCAGTCAGTTCCTCAGATATCGGAGGAACTGCACTACCATCAATGAATTCATGTATCATGCTGAAAATCTCAAGAGCAAACTCATCAATCGAGGCTACCCCCCTAAACTTGTCAAGAATGCTCTGAAAAGAGCCAAATATTATGATCGGGATTCCATGTTCCAACCCAAAGAAAAAAACTCCCTTGACCAATTGGTATGTGTTACCAAACACTCTTGGTTCAATAATAAAGTGCGCCAAATCGTTAACTCCCAGTGGCACCTTTTGAACTTAGACCAACCCACGCCGTCCATCAGCAAACCCATTTTTTCCTTCAAAAGGAATAAAAACCTCAGGAACATGTTGGTACGTGCCAAAAGACCCAACAGATCCAACGGCACGCAGCTCTCCCTCATGGGGGGAACCCCAGTTAAAGGCAACCACAAATGTGGTAATTGCCAAGCGTGCCCAAACGCGATTGTGAGTGACTATATCTCTATTAACTCACGTACTGTCCATCTCAAGGAAATGACCAACTGCCGCTCAACAAACATTGCATACGCCATTTTATGCCCGTGCGACCTGGCATATATCGGAGAAACAGCTAGGGAATATCGAGTGCGCATTGGCGAACATAAATCTAACATCAGGCTCCTTAAACTCACCGCTCCATTAGTCAAACATTGGGCTTTGCGAAAACACGGCGAGAAAGACCTACGCTGGATCATCCTTGAGAAGGTACGCAATTTTGCTGGCACTGATATGACCGCTATTCGCCGCCAACGCGAACTATTTTGGATGTTTCTACTCAATACCAAGGACCAAGGACTGAACGAAAGCCTCAAATGGGAACATGCCTTTCTCTAATGTGGCATTCCATCCTGGGATAGCTTGGGGCTCCTGTTTTCCTCCCTACACCTGTATCGCAAAATGCTCGGCGTTCCCCTTATTTTTCTTATTTTTTCTTATTTTTCTTATTCTGATTACAGCATCATGAGTCTTCAATACACCAGTTATTGCTCATGAGACCCTTCGGACCCTTACTCTCTATCTTGTTTGCCACCTTAGTGTGACTACCGAGCCTCAATACATCTGTGATCGCTCATGTGATCCCACCAACACTTTTCTTCTATTCTGTTTGCCACCCTCGTTTGGCCTTTGAGTCAGGCCTTTTAAGCATCAGTGGCTTCCGATTTGTGTCTCCCCTTTACTGGCCCCCCCCGTTTTCTCTCTATGTATCTTGCCCCTTCACCATCCTCTTGAGACTTCCCTTGAAGCTTTACCAGCTGTCCGAGGAATTATTTCCTCCCCTCTTGTTTCAACAGTCGTCTTTTCATCTATCTCTCGGCATTCGCCCTCTCGTGTTTCCCGAATCCAACTCGCTCTTTGATTGTTGCTGAGACCTCCACCAGGCTGCCGGGTCAGATGACCTTCTGGCCCCACACTATTGGCTCTCCTATCTCCCGATTTGACATTTAAACTCCGGCGGTTGCCCGTGAGTTTGTTTTCCCTGCTTTCCGTCAGCTACCGAGGAACGACCATCATGTCGCCGCTTTTCCTATCAGCTTAATCCGAGTAAGTTGCGGCTCGCTCCCAGTTAGCGTTCCCCATTTAACCTGCTACCAATTTGGTTTGCCCGCTCATTTTTCTCCTTATTTTTCTCCTTATTTCCGTGTTGACAGGTCCGCCCCGTATCCTGCCTGAGGGGCACCCGTTTTTCCTCTTAATATCTCTCATACTGACGAACACTGACCTATAAGGTATTTAAGAAGCGCGCATTACTTTCGTCTCCCCATTGCGCCTCAGTGTTAGCCTATAGCAGTCGCGTACAGGGGAAGAGTTTTGCTATTATGTAGATGTCTGCCTCGCTTCACAACTTGTCCTTGTTGACAGATCTGCCTCGCATCCTGTCTGAGGGGCACCCACTTTATCGAAGGTATCTCTAATGCCTTTAGAGATCCGTTCTTTAACGTATTTAGAAAGCACACATCCCTTTGCTTTTCGCCTCGCGCCCCCATGCCCTTACCATCGCCCATTGCAGCCGTGCATGGGGGACTAGTACTGCTATTGTATAGGTAGCCGTTATGCTTCACAGTCATTATTTTTGTCCACTTTACAGTATCGTGCCAGGCTTTTTCGCTTTCCTGACAGACGAGCACCCTCTCATTCTCAGCGTCTTGCTGCCGTCTACAGAGAATCAGCCCTCAGGTAACCAGAGAACACGCTACTTACACCATTCTCTATCGCGCTCATCTTCTATTATTGTTCGCAACAGCCGTGCTCAGGGAGCAAGCCCTCCCACGACTTATTTATCCCCAGTACTTACAGCGACCATTTTATTATACCCATTTTAGACCATATCTGCAACTCTTGGAGCCCTGGGGTTTGCCTAATCTACGCTTATCGACTGCCTGCTTCCCCGTCGCAGTACTGTGTCTGCATCTTGGTCCCTGCCGCTACTCCAGCCCAGGCTATACTCCATTGCAGCTTTTCCAGCGAACTACGTTGAGCTTTGCTGCCCGGCACCTTTGGCCTGTTTAACCAGAAGTCTCTCTGACTTTGAGGTAGGTAGCTACCTCGCTGCGACTCTTTCCCTCTTATCCCTCTCCTTCTCTCCCTATCCTAGGTTTTCTGACTTTTCTCTTCACGGTATGCCAGCAGTTTATTTTCCCCACTGAGAGTTTCTCTCTTTCATCTTTCACATGTCTCCCTATCTCAGGTTCTTTCATTACTTTCTTTATGGTTTTGTCAGTAGTAATTGTTCCGAATTGAGTTGATGTTTCACTGCCTTTTACTTGTTCAAGGCGGGATTACTTTTGTTTTCCTCCTTAATGATTGTGCACTTGTTGTTCCATCATCAATTTGAATAGAACTCTCTTGGACCTATCTTTGTTTGAGTACCAGTGCTGTAAGAATATAATATACGTCATTATATTTGCTTCATCTGTTAAGTATGTTATCTTTATTTAGTTATTTGATTTATATAAATAATAACAAGGCAAAAGTAACTTGTTGTAGGATTGGATATCATTGTATGTTCATCTATTTTCAGAAGTTTCCCACCACTTCACCGTTCTGTTACCCACGCCCTGAGGAAGGTGTTTGGCCATATCCGGTCTTCACACCGAAACGCGCGTCGGCGTTTGTGACACTTCAACCTTTGTTAGAGATTTGTTTAACCCTTTTTCCCCCCTTTAGATAACCATTGTATTTGCCAATATATTTCTTGTATTATCGTTTTATGTATATATTTACGATATGTATTGAGCACATTGGTGTTCTTTAGATATTTTGAACTCCATGTCCGAGGAAATTGGCGGGCACATTGTTGTTTATGTTGCTTTGCCAAACTATTTAAGTTATTGTATGAGTGTTGTGAGTCTGAATGAAAGAGGTATGATAGCATGTTCGCTTGTGTGAATGCGATTGAACGATTGGTGGGATTGTATTTATTTGCATTATACTTGTGTATTTTTCCTTTTCATTGAATCAATACATTTATTTTGTGATACATCTGTTCCCCCTATTCTTCAGCACTGTTCAGATTATTATTACAAATGACGTGATGCATATTGTGAAATAAATAGGTAGGGACATTTTCTTGTTTTATTGCTCTGTATTTTCCCCTATGATTTCCCTACCTCTATCCGCCTTAATAGGGGCCCCCTCTGTTTGAGTGGTTGTTGTTACTTCCCAGCCCTGTGGGGGTTTGTTGTTATCTCAGTTCTATTGTGTCTGGAACTTGTGCACTCTCATTAATCTCCCTACATACATATAGATATATTTTTTCACTCTAGGGCCTTTCTCTATATAATCCTTTCGCTTCCCACTATCTCCCTCCGTCTGTCCCAGAGTTTGCTCACACTCTTTATATTTAGCATGCACCCTCGTATCGGTGCCCCATTCATTGCTCTATTTGGTTGTATCCCTCACTCTGCACAGATTATCTCTTCTTGATTCATGTCGACTGAAAGCATCAAAACCTTTGGCTTCACCGACGAAGACTTAGCCCGACTCATTGGTTCTACCTCGGGTAATGATCAACTGTTTCCGTTGCCCAAAGGATCCAACGAAGAATGGACAAAACTATTTAATTTGAAGAAAAAATCTAAACGCACCGAATCACACGCTTACTTCATGCTTGAGTACCTAAAAGCAGGTACTATAATTATTGGATTGAGAGTGCGCAATATCCCGGGCCTATTCGTTGAGATCAGACAGTTCCTGGAGAAGTGGGCCCTCATCTCCAAACGCTGCTCCAGGGACTGGATGATTCTCATCATCGAGACGGCCCGGGAGGTTGTTGAACTTCTCAACAAAGAGATCCAGGAGCTGGAGGACAAATTGAAAGAGTCCCATAGCATTGAAGAGGCGAAAAAGAAACTCGAGGAAATTTCTTACGAATTAGATTCTTTTAGCGAATATCTCCTTAAGCGAAAAACTGAAAAGCTAAGAAAAGATATACGCCTATTCACGCAAGAGCGCACTTATCCTTTCCTCTCCGAAGGTTTCTACAATCAACACAGGGATACCACGGCGGGCAATAATACCTCTAACCGAGGATACCCTCGAGTAACAACATTCTCTGATACTACAGATTCAGAAGGCGAGGGGTCCTCATACCAGAGCCACCAACCTAGATACAACTCTGATAGATCAGGCTCTGAGAACCATTTTTTAGGCAACCGACGGGGCAATTTTCGCCCCAGGTACCGAGGACAACAACAACAACGGGGATATCAATCAGGCCATCAACAGAGAGGTTCTTTCCCCAACGGGGAAAAGCACAGAGGACGCATTTCGAGGAGCAGGAACCAGCTCAAAAATACATCCAGACCCGCCAACACCAGTATTGGCGAACCTAGATATGATCCCCATTTTCAACCTGTCCTCTAGCCCAATGGATCCACACACGGGAAGCCTGCTAACGAAGGGACTTTCATTCGTTCCCACTACCTACTTTAACGAATTTGAGCTCATAAGTGACATACACTCTTTTTTTCGCAAAATTCGTTAAAAAAATTCTTTCTCCAGAGAGATAGTGCGCCGAACGAAGAGAATCTATCAGGCCTTAAACCCCGTCCACTTTTTGCCCTGAAATAGATCAGGTGGGAGCCGAGGTGGATATGTTCGAGAGAGCTGTCCTCAAAAAGATCAAGCAAGCTATTAAATTTACCCCCAAACCTATTTATAACACCACTAAGGAAGAACACATTGCCCTCAAGAAACTCAAGTTCGATTCCTCTCTCACTATTAAACCTTGTGACAAAGGCGGAGGAATGGTCATTTTTGACTCTGATAAATACAGAGCTAAAATGGAATGCCTTCTAAGCTCCCTAGGCACTACGCGAAAATCATGATCAATCCTGAACCCCATCTCAAACGACGGATTCTTAGCCTTGTAGAGGCGGCTGTGGAGAGAGGTGAAATCTGTCAAAAAGAGGCTGAATTCCTCACACCTACTCATACTCGCATCCCAATAATCTATGGGGTGCCAAAGACTCATAAGAACCAAACAGACCCCCCTCTTAGACCAATTGTTTCTACCATAGGGGCGGCCACTGAACCTCTTTCCAAGTATGTGGACCAGTTTCTAAAACCCTTGGTCGCCACATTACCGTCGTACATCAAGGATACGGGTCATCTTATCTCCCAGATTGAAGGCCTCCCATATAACAACTTACAGGAAATCCTGGTTACTATGGACCTGGAATCCTTGTATTCTAACATCCCCCAAAAAGAAGCCTTATGGGTCATTAAGAACATTCTAGAGGAAGACCACTCTTTCCCTAATTCCTCTCTTATTCTCCAATTACTTGACATCGTTTTATCGGAGAACTTTTTTGAGTTTGACAATTCTTTTTTTCACCAAATTCAGGGAGTTAGCATGGGAGCCGCTTGTGCTCCCAGTGTGGCATGCCTATATATGGGGCACTTCGAGAAGCGTAACATCCACAACGAAATGGCCCCTTTCTACGAGAATGTACATCACTGGTCCCGCTTTATTGACGATATCTTTTTTATTTGGGGAGGAGATCAGGACACACTTAACGAATTCCTTGATTGGATCAATCTAGCAGACCCTAATGTTATCTTTACCGCCCACACCAGTACCCAAAAACTGGAGTTCTTGGATGTGTGGATCGAGGAACGTGACCACAAACTAGCGGTTTCCCTATACACGAAACCTACTGCTAGGAACACCCTGCTGCATTATTAGAGTTTCCACCCTAATTGCCAAAAAGAGGGGATCCCATTCAGTCAGTTCCTCAGCTATCGGAGGAACTGCACTACCATCAATGAATTCATGTATCATACTGAAAATCTCAAGAGCAAACTCATCAATCGAGGCTACCCCCCTAAACTTGTCAAGAATGCTCTGAAAAGAGCCAAATATTATGATCGGGATTCCATGTTCCAACCCAAAGAAAAAAACTCCCTTGACCAATTGGTATGTGTTACCAAACACTCTTGGTTCAATAATAAAGTGCGCCTACGCTATCCAACACTTTCCTTACTGTTGCACTCCCTGGAGTGGGAATAGTAAATTATTCCCCTCCGCTATCCAACACTTTCCCTACTGTTGCACTCTCTGGAGTGGGAATAGTATATTTTACCCCTACACTATCCAACACTTTCCCTACTGTTGAACTCGCTGGAGTGGGAATATTATTTTTATCCCCTCCTCTATCCAACACTTTCGCTACTGTTGCACTCGATGGAGTGGGAATAGTATTTGTTACCCGTCCGCTATCCAACACTTTCCCTACTGTTGCACTCCCTGGAGTGGGAATAGTAAATTATTCCCCTCCACTATCCAACACTTTCCCTACTGTTGCACTCCCTGGAGTGGGAATAGTAGTTTTTATCCCTATGCTATCCAACACTTTCCTTACTGTTGCACTCCCTGGAGTGGAAATAGTAAATTATTCCCCTCCGCTATCCAACACTTTCCCTACTGTTGCACTTCCTGGAGTGGGAATAGTAATTTTTACCCCTACTCTATCCAACACTTTCCCTATTGTTGCACGCTCTGGAGTGGGAATAGTAAATGATTCCCCTCCGCTATCCAACACTTTCCCTACTGTTGCACTCCCTGGAGTGGGAATAGTAGTTTTTACCCCTACGCTATCCAACACTTTCCTTACTGTTGCACTCCCTGGAGTGGGAATAGTAAATTATTCCCCTCCGCTATCCAACACTTTCCCTACTGTTGCACTCCCTGGAGTGGGAATAGTAATTTTTACCCCTACGCTATCCAACACTTTCCCTATTGTTGCACTCTCTGGAGTGGGAATAGTATATTTTACCCCTACACTATCCAACACTTTCCCTACTGTTGCACTTCCTGGAGTGGGAATAGTAATTTTATCCCCTCATCTATCCAATATTTTCACTACTGTTGCAGTTAATGAAATGTCAAATGAAATTGTAAAACAATATAAATATTTTAATATTTTAATTTATTATATATATATTTTAATTTTATTTTTAATTTACTGGTGTATGTATATATGTATTTATAATTTTTAATATATTTTTAATATTTTATAATTTATTAAAATCATTATTTATTAGTTATATTAAGGTAATATATATATTATATTTTATATATATGTAGGTGTAATTTATTTTTACATTATATTTATTACTTATCATTTTAAACATTTTTTAATAATTCTAACTATCTTTTTTTTTAAATATATGTATTATTTGCATTATTTTACACTATTTTTTAACCCCTTCGCTGCTAGGCCTATTCCCCCCCTGTGCTAAGCTATTTTTGGCTATTAGGGGTAGTTCGCGCTTAGGCCCCTGTAACCTTTTGACCACATAAGGTATCCACGCCAAATTTGCGACCTTTTCTTCCAACATCATGGGGATTCTAAAGGTACCCAGGGTTTGTGGATTCCCCCGGAGGGGACCCAGAAATTAGCCAAAATACAGCTAAATTTTGTGTTTTTTTGGAAAAATTGGAAAAAAGGGCTACAGATGAGAGCATCTGTTTTTTTCCCTGCAAATGGTATCAACAAAGGGGTTGTGGTGCTGAAATCACCATCTTCCCAGCTTTCAGGGACAAGCAGACTTTTGTCAGAAAACCAAACATTTTCACACAGTTTTGACATTTTTCTGGGACATTACCTATTTTTGCTATTTTTTGTGCTTTCAACCTCCTTCTAGTTAATGGTAGAAATGGGTATGAATGCAATAATGGATCCTGGAAAGCTATACATTTTAGAAAAGTAGACCAAATTCTGAATTCAGCAAGGGGTCATTTGTGTAGATCCTTCAAGGTTTCTTTATAGGAACTAACAGTTGAATATAGGAAAAATTGAAAATTAGTTGAATAAAACAGCCATTTGTGTCAACGTTTTCACCTGTAACTTCTTCTAATTATGACAGCTGTTTGAAAACAATAAACCGTTACATCCGCTGGACCTTTTTGGTTGTGGGGATATATAGGACTTGTAGGTTCACCAAGAACCCGACGAACCCAGAGCCAATAACTGAGCAGCGTCTTGCAATGGTTTTTTATTATGTACCGGGTATATAGCAACTAATTTGGGAAAATATATATATGGAAAAATCGGTATGAAAGACACCTATGTATTTCCGAAATTGGAACAAAATATAGAGTTTAGAAACAGTAGATATTTGCACATTTCCGAAATTGTGAGTACCCATACTAGCATGAGAATTATAGGTCATTTTTCAAAATGACTTCTTTTTACACATTGTCTTTCATTTGGAAGGCATAAATGCATCAAAAGTCAATAGGTAATAACAGTTGCTCTACAATTCTGTGTTACCCTAAGTCTCCCGATAAAAATGGTACCTCACTTGTGTGGGTAGGCCTAGCGCCCGCGACAGGAAACGGCTCAAAACGCAACGTGGACACACTTTATTTTTACAGTGAAAACTGACCCTTTTTTTGCTAGGTGCCTAGATGTAGATTTTGAACCCTAGCTCTGCCGGCACCTAGGGAAACCTAGCAAACCTATACATTTTTGAAAACTAGACACCCAGGGGAATCCAGGATGGGGTGACTTGACTGGCTCTCACCAGGTTCTATTACCCAGAATCCCTTGCAAACCTAAACATTTGTAAAAAAAAAACACATTTTCCTCACATTTCTGTGGTGGAAAGTTCTGGAATCTGCGTGGATCCACAAAATTCCACCCACCCCGTGTTTCCCAAAGTCTTCTCAGAAAAATGGTACCTCACTTGTGTGGGTAGGCCTAGTGCTCGCGACAGGAAACGGCCCAAAACGCAACGTGGACACACCACATTTTGACAGTGAAAACGGACCCTTTTTTTGCAAAGTGCCTAGCTGTAGATTTTGAACCCTAGCTCTGCCGGCACCTAGGGAAACCTAGCAAACCTATACATTTTTGAAAACTAGACACCCAGGGGAATCCAGGATGGGGTGACTTGACTGGCTCTCACCAGGTTCTGTTACCCAGAATCCCTTGCAAACCTCAAAATTTGTCAAAAAAAACACATTTTCCTCACATTTCTGTGGAGCAAAGTTCTGGAATCTGCGTGGATCCACAAAATTCCACCCACCCTGCATTCCCCAAAGTCTTCCGAGAAAAATGGTACCTCACTTGTGTGGGTAGGCCTAGTGCCGCGACAGGAAACGGCCCAAAACGCAACGTGGACACACCACATTTTCACAGTGAAAACTGACCCTTTTTTTGCAAAGTGCCTAGCTGTAGATTTTGAACCCTAACTCTGCCAGCACCTAGAGAAACCTAGCAAACCTCTACATTTTTTAAAACTAGACACCTAGGGGAATCCAGGATGGGGTGACTTGACTGGCTCTCACCAGGTTCTGTTGCCCAGAATCCGTTGCAAACCTAAAAAGTTGTCAAAAAAACCACATTTTCCTCACATTTCTGTGGTGGAAAGTTCTGGAATCTGCGTGGATCCACAAAATTCCACCCACCCCGCATTCCCCAAAGTCTTCCGAGAAAAATGTCACCTCATTTGTGTGGGTAGGCCTAGTGCCCGCGACAGGAAATGGCCCAAAACGCAACGTGGACACACCACATTTTCACAGTGAAAACGGACCATTTTTTTGCAAAGTGCCTAGCTGTAGATTTTGAACCCTAGCTCTGCCAGCACCTAGGGAAACCTAGCAAACCTATACATTTTTGAAAGATAGACACCCAGGGGAATCCAGGATGGGGTGACTTGTCTGGCTCTCACCAGGTTCTGTTACCCAGAATCCCTTGCAAACCTCAAAATTTGTAAAAAAAACATTTTCCTCACATTTCTGTGGTGGAAAGTTCTGGAATCTGAGTGAATCCACAAAATTCCACCTACCCCGCATTCCCCAAAGTCTTCCGAGAAAAATGGTACCTCACTTGTGTGGGTAGGCCTGGTGCCCGCAACAGGAAACGGCCCAAAACACAACGTGGACACACCACATTTTCACAGTGAAAACTGACCCTTTTTTTGCAAAGTGCATAGCTGTAGATTTTGAACCCTAGCTCTGCCGGCACCTAGGGAAACCTAGCAAACCTATACATTTTTGAAAACTAGACACCGAGGGGAATCCAGGATGGGGTGACTTGTCTGGCTTTCACCAGGTTCTGTTACCCAGAATCCCTTGCAAACCTCAAAATTTGTAAAAAAAAAACACATTTTTCTCACATTTCTGTGGTGGAAAGTTCTGGAATCTGCGTGGATCCACAAAAATCCACCTACCCCACATTCCCCAAAGTCTTCTGAGAAAAATGGTACCTCACTTGTGTGGGTAGGCCTAGTGCCCGCGACAGGAAATGGCCCAAAACGCAACATGGACACACCACATTTTCACAGTGAAAACGGACCCTTTTTTTGCAAAGTGCCTAGCTGTAGATTTTGAACCCTAGCTCGGCCGGCACCTAGGGAAACCTAGCAAACCTATACATTTTTTAAATCTATATATCCAGGGGAATCCAGGATGCGGTGACTTTTCTGGCTCTCACCAGGTTCTGTTACCCAGAATCCCTTGCAAACCTCAAAATGTGTCCAAAAAACACATTTTCCTCACATTTCTGTGGTGAAAAGTTCCGGAATCCGTGTGGATCCACAAAATTCCACCCACCCTGCATTCCCCAAAGTCTTCCAAGAAAAATGGTACCTCACTTGTGTGGGTGGGTCAAGTACCCGCGACAGGCAAGGGCCCAAAACCTATTGAGGCGACATCAAAATTACCTATCACAAAACAACCTGGTTTTGCAAGGGGGTCCCATGAGTTTTTGGCCCCGGGCTCGGCGGCCATCTAGGGAAACCTACCAAACCCACACATTTCTGAAAACTAGACACCCGGGGGAGTCCAGCAAGGTATGGCTTGCGTGGGTCCCCCAACATTTCCCTACAAACCTCAAATTTAGCTGAAAAAATCACTTTTTTCTCAAATTTCTGTGTGGGAAAGTTCGGGAATCTGCGTGGATCCACAAATTTCCTTCTACACAGCATTCCCCCAGGTCTCCCGATAAAAATGGTACCTCACTTGTGTGGGTTGGTCAAGAACCCGCGACAGGCAAGGGCCCAAAACGTATTGAGGAGACATCAAAATAACCTATCCGGAAACAACCTGGTTTTGCAAGGGAGGGTCACCTGGGTTTTTGGCCCCAGGCTCGACGGCCATCTAGGGAAACCTACCAAACCCACACATTTCTGAATACTAGACACCCGGGGGAGTCCAGTAAGGTATGGCTTGCATGGGTCCCCCAACATTTCCCTACCCAGAATCCCCTGCAAACCTTAAATTTTGTTGAAAAAACCACATTTTCCACACATTTTTGTGTGGAATCACCGTGCTGGCACAAATGTCCTACCCCACAGCGTTTGCCTTAGTGTCCCGAGTAAAATGATACCTCACTTGTGTGGGAGTCCAATGCAGAATTGGCTAAAAACGTATTTTAAAAAAAATGTAGCGCTTAGAATTCTCAGTGCTATACCCTTAATCCCTATGTTTTGGGCTCTTCCCAGTCACAGGCCCTTGCCCCACCCACACAAGTGAGGTATCATTTTACTCGGGAGACTGAGGGGAACACTGTGGGATAGGACATTTGAATGTGCCCAAATAAAATGGGGGGACCAAAGGCCCTTGCCCAAGGGGCCGCTCCCCCATCCCTGGTGCCTAGTGGGTGGATCCCTGCTTGGGGATCGCCCTCCTGGGGCAATCCCCAAGCAGGGATCCACTGGGGATGGTACCATTGGAAAGGGGAGATTCTCCCCTTTCCAATGATACCTCTCCCGTCTTTCTACGTGCTCAGGGGGCTGAGATAGCCCCCTGAACACATAGAAAGCGAAACTGAAATGAGCCTCTTGGCTCATTTCAGTTTTAGTTTCACTGAAATGACGTCAGCGCGACGTGCGCGCTGATCGTCATTTCAGGAAACCAGGGGGGCCTCGGGAGCTGGGGAAGCTCTTCCCCAGCTCCCGAGGCAGTTGGGGGGTAAAGGGAATCCCTCTGGTGCCCGCACCAGAGGGATTCCCTGTGCCATGGCGTCGGACACGCGGGAGCCTTCCAACGCACATGAGCACTTATGCGTCGGGCGGCTCCCGCGCGTCCAACGCATAGAAGGGGTTAAACCTTTTTAAAAAATGATACTTTAAACAATGATATTTTAAGCAACAATATTTTTTTATCGATATTTTTGTACTTACCATTATGAGGATAGGACTTCGATATTTTGGACAACAATATTTTTGTCCCGATATTTTTGTAGCTTGACATTTTTGCTGTCGATATTCTGTCAGTGATCCTCTGGAGCCATCACATTAAGATTGGCCTCTGGTAAACTATATACACCATACAGTCCCCGCAATAAAAAACAAGATTTATGGACGGCCAAAAGGGGGACTGGCAGTATATATATCTACAACATTAAAAATTGAATCAGAACAAATTTCTCCGTCAGGTCCAAATATTCAACTGATAAAACTAACTTTGGGTCCCATTGGTAGAACTAAAACGGTACTGTTGATTAATACATATGTGCACCCGCAAACTAGGAACAAAACAACTCATAACGTTCAGTTGATCAGTATAATAACCGAAATAAGGAGTACACACCCCTCTTGGGATATGATACTGACAGGGGATTTTAATTCCAATTTAATTTATACTCCGGATGAAGACGTGAAGTTAACCGCCGAAAATATATATTGGAATGTTCCCCAGCAATATCTGCTAAAAAGAGCTCCATCAGACTTAGAATGTCAACGACTGGTAATAGCTCTAGAATTTCTTGGCCTGAGAATAGTAAATGGTAGAACAACTGATGACGTTCCACCAAAATACACTTTTCATGGAGGAAAGTCACGATCAAGATTGGATTATACAGCTATTTCAGTAACACTGATGCCATTTCTAACTCATTTCTCCATAGAATATACGACGAGGAGCGATCATTCGTATCAGCAAATACAATTCAGGCTAAAAATTCCCAAATATGAAGTAAATCTGATTATAGAAGGAAGTATTTTTACAACAAATCTTAAATGCCTGAAATGGTCAAATGATACCATGGAAACACTTCAGTCCAAATTAAAGACGATGTTAACAGAAAGTGAACTTGAGACAACGAATAAAATCCAAGCTTGGGTAAAGTTCACCTTGGAGCTCACATCTCTAATTCCTTGCAGTCAACAGCGAAATCAAAATTACATACAAAAAAATAAATTTGGGATAATGCAAAGACCATCGGTCGAGTTGAGTGCCTTGAAAAAAGATCTTAAGAAAGAAATAAGGAGGCTAAAAACGACTGAGCATGACAACGTAACTTGGGATAAGGTTAGGAAGCTGAGGAAAACTTACAAAAAGTTACTCTGGGAAACAAAAAGAGCAAGGAGTGAAAAATTTTGGGCGGAATTGCTCTGTAGTGCTAAGATCTCTGACTCAAAGAAGTTTTGGGAAATCATAAATACACTACAAAGGCCGGTGAACATGTTATCATCTAACATCCAAGAACAAGAATGGGTCAAATTTTTAACCATGAAATTCACAGAAATTACAGTTCAAGATAGTCTAGAAGTGAGTATCATAGAGCAATCAGAGGAGGTAATTCCTCTGGAATCGAACGCACAATGGGCAAGAAACATACACACCCTGAGTGAGTCCAATATGCGCATGAAAAATGGATATCGGACCCTGAAGTCAAGCTAGCGGTGGAAAAAAACAAAATGCAGGAAATAACTGGTTATCTAGAACCGAATAGGAAAATAAATCAATTTCTTAGACAAGAGGAAGGAGTAATAAGGATAATCAAGAAAGGAAGAGGAAATGGCGCTCCAGGACCCAATGGAATTCCACAAGCTGTTTTTAAATATGATGCATCTTTTTGGAGTGAGCATCTAGTCAAGTTGTATAGAGACATAGAGCTTCTGCACATTATACCAACAAACTGGCAAGGATCGATAGTAACACCAATCTTTAAAGGAGGAAACAGATCGACTCCATCTAATTACAGGCTAATAGCACTCCTGGATGTTGAAGCTAAATACCATGCTTCATTCATTTTGGAAGATCTGAACGATTGGGCTGATAACTTCAAACTCATTCCACTTAACCAGACAGGATTTAGGCAAGGCATGGGGACTATATCGAACGTCCTTGCACTATCTTTAATAGCAAATAAATGTAAGCAGAGGAATGGTCAACTACACCTCTGCTTCATTGACTTAAAAGCTGCTTTTGATAGTGTGGATCGCCACCTGTTGTGGAAAAAACTGCGAGCATGGAATATACCGAAAGGACTATTGAATGGCATATTATTATTTTACTCCAATACATGGATAAGAATCAAGATAGGAGATGGCACCAGATTATCGAGAAAGTTGTCTAGGAACAAAGGCCTTAAACAAGGCTGTGTATTGGCCCCGCTATTGTTTAATCTGTTTTTGTCGGATCTCGCACAGAGGCTAGACGGCATCAACTCTCACCCACCGAAACTCGGAAAGCTAGTACTTACACACCTTTCGTACGCTGATGACGTGGTCTTAATGAGTCAAACAAAGATCGGTCTTCAAAGAGCAATAAACGAAATGTCTGGTTTCATTATGGAGAATAAATTAGAAATTAACATCTCAAAAACTAAAATAATGGTGACTGGTAGTCAAAGGAGAAGAAAGCAGATTATTTGGCTTAATGGTAAGCAAGTAGAAGAAGTACAGAACTACAAATACTTGGGATACTACATGGACAATCAGTTAAATCATAAGGAGCAAAAAAAGTACATGACTGCGAGAACAAGCGGACTCATATTTGCCTTTAGCCAACTAGCTAAGAAGTTAAGAGGGCCTTCGTATAAACCTTTGTTAGAGGTAATGGCGGCGAAAATTTTGCCTACAATAACATACGCCAGTCCAGCCCTCCATGGCAAGGATGCGGAGCTTCTAAATCAATTAATAGCTTCCATCTATAAGAAAGTGTTTCAGTTACAACGGGCAGCTTCCCAGCCCAAGTTCGACTTGAATTTGGCCTAAAAAATGAAATCATAGGGAGAATGTATACAACAATAAAGCTTTGGCATCGGCTAAAATCGAGTGCAACGATATCACCAATTAATGAAGCTCTTTGGAAGGAATTAGAAGAGGATAAAAAATCACCCTATAATCAATATTTTTATAAATCATTAAAGGAAACTAGTACAAAGGAACTATGGAATAAAAACTTGCCATATCAGGCCTTTAAGCAGGCATTAAATAAGGCAGCGAAAGTTCATTCATTGCTATTCGACAAAAACATCTTTAGGCTAAGGTCTCATGCGTGGATGGTAATAAATAATTATAAGACACTTACATCAGCCCATTATTTGAATATGACATTTTCAATTTATTTGAAAAACAAATTAATGGCAATACGCTTTGGAAAACTGCCATCGCTAGCAGACCAGCCTACATGGATGTATAAAGGCCCAAAATCATGTCGACTTTGCGGATACTATAAGGAAGATTTTATCCACATAATTTGTATATGTAATAAACTGCAAAAAGCACGAGCCACTTTATTTAGACATTCTTTCAAGGAAAGAGGCATTAGAACATGCAGAGCTGCAATATGTGCTTGTCTAAATCCATCAGATTCTCAACTGAACTGTAAATTGATTAAATTCCTGAAAGTTTGCGACCAGGCATATAAATTGAATATAAAAAACAGAAGCCTGGTCGAAGAGTAACAATTTTTTAATGGAATCTTAAGGGTTTTTAGAGATGTGAAACTGATTTATGAATTTTTAATTTAATTTTTTTTTTTTTTAATGTATCTGTGTTTACTTTTTTAACATTGTTAAGGTTTTAATTGACCAAACAATAAAATGTACTTACTTACTTACTTACCATCACATGAAATAGTCAAATAAACTAAACAGGAACATGAACTTATACCCCCCCAGGTATTAATGGCATACTAATATGCATCAAAGTGAGGAAATAAGAAAAGGCCATTCAGACTACACTGACACATATCACATTTGCAGTGTGTGACAATTCCCCCCCAAAAAGGCATTAAGGACTGTTTACCATGTGAGCCAATTGTAGGAGCAGAGAGGCTCACACAATTATATTCAGAATATTCAGTTGGTATGTAAGGAGACAGATTACTTTTTATTTTTTCCTATAAGTTTAGTTATTATGCCTATGGTTATGTAGGCAAGCATCTTGCAACATGTGCCAGTAACATGGCTGCATAGTGACACATGATGTCAATGTGTCATTGAAAGTGGAGAACAATGTCCTAATCCTTAATTCTTGTGAGTCTTTGACAGTGTGTAGCCTGCCCTGGTTGTGTCCTCTGGAGATATCACATTGCTGTGTGGGTGTTCATCAAGAGGCATTTCACCTCACAGTAGTGCAACACACTAAGTTCATATCACAGCTAATCTTGGAGTGGTATAGAATTCTCCTTCCCTCCAAACAGATCTCGGCAACTCGATTTTGGCTTGAATGTGGCAAACCTTCATTCTACAATGCCTCTTGTCTTCATGGGTGCTGTGTTGAAGGCCTCTTCTGGTATGGTAGGGTATTTGGATCATTTAAAGAAGTCAATAAGCATGGTCTCGAGGCATAATCCTGCTTACTTAAGATATGGGGTGGTTTACAGGTTATCCATGTTTCTTTTCTCCTATCATGTATTAGTTTCTATTAACATATATCTCATACCTACCTACTCAAGGCCCTCATCTATACAGACTACTTTTAAAGCATTGATTGATAGTAGGACTTTGGCTACAACATTGTGAAACAGTATTTTAATATAGGTAACCTGTAGCTTTAATGCATGTGTGTTTGTAGTTTTTGTATATGTGTGCTATACCAGCAGGAATGGCCAATGTGACATGTGAGACATGTGTGCAGTCAATGCACCTAGGACATGTGGGAAGCAGGCAATTGTATAGATGCTAGTCTTGACTTCTTGTTCATCAGGACCTGTTCTAGGGAAACTGGAGTGCTGGGATGTGATGTGTAGGATTCCCTCCAAGATATGTGGCAGGAACTCAGATATCGTTGCCACTTTGGCAGGAGCCAGATACCAGTAGGTTTAGAACCACCAGTAATAATTTAATGTAAGCTGGTATAGCATACCACCTGCTTATGGTACACACAAGAGAAGGTGCAATTTGTTCACAGAGGTTCAAGATTATATAACTGCATAGCATATGCCCTTTTTCATTCCCTACTAAGGTTTCCTAAACAGTGCCACTCTCACTATGTAGAATAGTATAGCCTTCTTGGGGGGTCACTGGTGACCTGTTGCTATATGTAGAGTCTATTTACATATATTACTACTTTCATTGTAACTTTCCAAAGCAAAGAGTGATGCTATCTGATTGCTTTTGTGTTATTGAAAAATAGTTCATATTATTCACCATTTTTCATTTTGCACTTCTTTTCACACAATTTTGACAGATGCTTGTTTGCGCTATTTTGTGTGACCTTAGGTGGTTATGGTCAAATTTGTGTGAAGGGCTTTTTACACTGTTTCCTTAACCAAATACCCACCCTGCAAACATTAATCGAAATAGTGTAACATATCGTTAAGCATTTTTTTATATATCACTAGTGTCAACTTTTAGTGGTAAAACACGTTAGCGTCAGAAAGTTGATTGACACTGCAATTTGTGTCCATTTGCATTGTGTGAGCGCTCTTGCTAAAGGTTAGTAAATTTAGGCCTAACAGGATAGCAAAATGAGCACTAAAATTGGGTTATTAGTTGGGGGGGGTAGAACTCCCATTCAGACAACAACCACAATCCTTGTCAGGGTGAACCACAAAAGTTACTAAATTAACCCGTCCTTAACACTCTGGTAGATTGGTACAAAAGTAGCCAGGCTTAACTGTAAGTACAGCATATAAACAATAATAAAGTGAAAACAACACAAGAAAAATCCCATACCAATTTAGAAAATTAGAGTACATTTTAATAAGTAAAATGATACCAGAACAACAAAAATCCAGTCAGTTATTAAATTTCAAAGTTTTAGGTACGTATAGTCTCTAAAAGCATAAATTGGCTCTCTCTTGTGGTTATCTGGTCGTGCTAGACCAGGGGAAAGTCATAAGTTCAGGCCGACTGCGATGGAGTGCAGGCCGGGTACAGGGACCAGGTTAGTCCCACTGAAAAAGTTTCCTTCTCACAGTCCGGTGCAAAGAGTCCAGTTCACAGTGGTGGAGGCGGTCAGGGGCTGGGAGAGACTTGTGAATGGTCGTCGCTGTAGCACGAAGATCAGGTGGGGCGTCGCGGAGAGTCATCGCTTTAGTGCGAAGATTTGGTTGGCTGTCGCGGACGGGCATTGCTGTAGCACGAAGTCCAGATCTCATGTCGCTGGCAGTCACTGTAGAGCAAAGAGTTAGGTTCACTGGAGCTTCGCATTGGCGGTCATTGTGGGCGGCAGGGTCTCAGCACAAACAACCCGTTCGTGGTTGTAAAGAGCCTAAAACTTCAGGATTTCTCCTTTTCTTGCAGATCAGTGCACTCTGATGCCATCCAAGGGTCCAGGCCCAGGTGAGGCACCCCCTGGGGAGCAGGGACTCACACTATCAGAGACCAGCAGGGCTCAGGCAGGTCCAGTTCAGGTTCAGCAGGTCCAGAGCAGCAGGTCAGCTGGACAGTTGAAGGGAAGCCTCTGGAGCATGTTGTGTCCCTGTAGCTCAGAACAGAAGCTCAGCCAGTTGACCATTGGATGCACTCAGGATAGCCTGGGATGATGGAAGCAGGTTTAATCTTCCTTCTCAGAGAGCAGGACAGGCATCAAGCAGCAGAGCAGTCCTCTGGGGAACAAGGTAGGCATCAAGCAGCAGGGCAGTCCTCTGGTAGCAGCAGAACAGTTGTCTGGGAAGCATGGCAGGCCTCAAGTAGCAGGGCAGTCATCTGAAAAACAAGGCAGTCCTTCTTCTATAGTGACCACAGGTCCAGAAGTGTACTGATAAGGTGGCTCAGAACGTTCAATATTTATACTTGGTGCCAGCCTTTGACGTGGGGTTGATATCCTGTCTAACCCCACAGCTGGTTGTGTTTCTGGAAAGTTCTTCTCTTCCCCTGCCAAGGATCCAAGTAGTCGGGGTGACAAAATATGGGTCCAGGTTCCTCTGTGTGTGTGCTGGAGGCAGTCCTTTGAAATGTAAGTTGGGCAGGGAACAGCTCCGCCCCATCCATCCTGGCAGGATGGCCCATCTTACCAAAAACTAGTCCCCATTCCTCTCACTGTGTGGCAGGAATACACTAAGGTAACCTGCCAAACTATTCCTAGTCATGTGACCCAGGACACAGGAAGCTGGCACCAAATGGTTAGGACAAGAAAATACCAACTTCTAAAAGTGAAATTTTCTGAATTGTGAATTAAACGTCCAACTTTACCAATAAAGAGGATTTTAAATTGCAATTCATGTGAGTCAAAACTTGACATCCCTATCTGTTCCCAATATCAAAGGTTAGTGCTTATTAAATGTAATAAGGTAACCCATGTTATCCAATGAGAGAGGTAGGCCTTACAGTAGTGAAAAAAAGAATTTATGAGCTTTTCACTACGAGGACATGAAAAACTTAAAAACACATGCTTTACTTTTAAAATACAATGCACCCTTCCCTATGGGCTGTTTAGGGCCTACCTTAGGGGTGATGTATATGTCTTAAAAATGAAGTTTTAGGCCTGGCTAAAGGTTTATTTTGCCAGGCGAAATTGGTAGTATTAAAAATGAACTACAGGCTGCAATGGCGGGCCAGAGATAGGTTTTAAAGTGCTTCTTAAGTTGGTGGCATAATGAGTGATGCAGGCCCACAGGTAACATTTAATTTACAGGCTCTGGGTACATGTAGTACCATATACTAACGACTTAGGTAAATTAAATATGCAAATCAGGTGTAAGTGAATTGTACTATGGTTCAAGGAGGGAGTACACACACTTTAGCACTGGTAGCAGTTGGAGTCCTAATGCCAACAAAACCGAAATGCAGAAAACTGGAGGGGTGAAGGCAAAATGTTTGGGGGTGACCCTGCAGATAGAGCCAAGTCCAACAAAAATCAATACTGATCATGAGGTACATGGCAGTAGAATTCAATCTATGCAATTGTATAAAATGCAGCGGCTAACTGTGCTAATGATATATTAGTGATTGTTTTTAGGCCCTTGCTACTGTACACTTTTCAGTTACTTTAAAATTAAAAAAAAAAAAATCTAATTCTAATGAAAAAATAGGCAAAATAAAAAATTACGTTCATTAAAAGTTGTTCAATTTTATCAACCCCTGACGAAAAACTGAATTCACATTTTTGAACTGTTGATAACAAACACATGTCAGCAGTGACTAAATAACTCACTGAAGTATTTGACTCACACTTATAATGATTTTGATTTAAGTGACTCTACAAATAATTGCTGATCTGGTAATGGAAACAGTACAATCATGTAGCTAGCTTTTCAATTATAAAATGCTCCTGTGAGAAGTTTCATCATCTATGGATGTCCATCCTTCCTTTTTGGACTTCTAGTTATTTGTACTCTGACATTGTTGGAAACCATCTGACTAGACCTCAATGCCATGAATGCTGTTGCAATTAAGCTCCTGTTTCAATGGTGATGGTTTGACAACGTGTTAAGGCATAAGACTGGTACTTAGGGGTGTCATATGTTAGAAATGGGCACATTAAAAGTTGAAAGTAACAATTCAGGGCCTCCCCCGACCGATCTCGTATGTACACGTTTTATGTTTGTAGTGTGGTATAATTATTCCCTAAATAGTGTCTAATGATGTGTTGTGATGGGTGTATGTCAGAATAACATTTTGAGAGATATTGTCAGACATATTATTGTGACTTACATATTCCTTACTAAAATAACTGCCCATTTTGTGTACATTATTAACTCCAATGCTGCAATATTTTTGTAAACGATATTTAGTACACATGGGCCCTGATTTACTAAGCCGTTGCGTAGTCCTTGCATCGTGGAAGGACAAATGACAACGCAAACACTGAGTTTGAGTCCACAGGTGCAGCCTTATCTGTCACTGGTCATGAACGTGCACCATGGCTTTGGGCTAACAAGATTCAGACTGAGCCTTATACACTGGTTATTAGCCTTTTCTAAAGGCTACACAAAGCCCGGTGCTTTAAAGCCATGTCAATTTTTCTGATCAGGACACTTTACATTTTACGTTCTTCTGTGAATTTTATGACCCCTTGCGTAAAAAATATATTCTCCTGCTCCTTAGATCGGGCCAATTTGTATAAGTGAGGCCTGCATTATTATATTTACAAATGCTTTCCGGCCCTATTTCCTGTTTTGGGGTTGCAAGTTTCTTTACAGGGGCCTTAAGATTTAGGAAGGAGATGCTCATGGTGTAGTTAGGCTGAATCAGTCCAATCCTCTCTGGGAAATATAAGTGCCCATTTTTTGACATGATATTGCATGATTATGTAGCTTGTTTACCCTGCCAATGCTCTGTCACTTTTGCACTTTATTTGATGAATTTTATACTTAGAGTGGCATCTTGTGTTTGTTTTTAATAATGAGCTTTTATCCTTAGTTGCCTGTATACATAGCCCTAGACGTTATTGTATTTTTAAGTGTCTTATTTATGTGCTTTTATGGCTTTTAGTGGCCGAATAAAGAATCTTTGACTTGACTTGACAACGCAAAGGCTTTAGTAAAATTTATCAAGCCATGCAAGGGGTGACCTGTGCCACCCTCTTTGATATTGTAATGAAATGCAATGCAATGTGCAGCGTTGCATTACATTTGGAGCTGGTATGGGTGGAGCATGGACGTTCCCATGCATCCACACATGGATTTGACACAATTCCATATTTACAAAGTTTAGTCAATCTGGGATTGCATCAAATTGTTAAATCTTCCAGAGGCTGGCATGACGAGAGAAAAAATCTTTTTTTCTCCTCGTTATTTCCTCCTTTGATGCATTGTGAATTGTGCATCACACATAGATAGAGAAAAATGCCTTCACTGTTTTTGTGCAGGAAGGTATGCCTTTCTGCACAAAAACTATCCTGCCTGTAATGCAGGTACCCTTGCACTGTGGTGCAAGGGTACCTGTGTTGGCTCTAGGCAGCACACTGTGTGCCAGTGGAAGGAGTAAGCAGGAGTACCCTGTATCTTTGTAAATATGGAGCCTTTCTGCTCTCTCTGTTTCACACAACACAGCGTAGCAACTTTTCTTGCTGCCCTATGTTCCGTGAAACATTAGTAAATATGCTCCATGTTTATGACAGACGGTATTCTGATTGCGATATTCTGATACTATACCCTTTGTTGGGAAAAAAAATGACCTGACATGTTAGCCTATCAGCGCCATTCCTTCTAAACTTAAAAGTTTATAATTTTAACCGACATCTTCCTGGGGGTGTTTGGCTACAAGATTCATATTAGCAGTGTTCATGTAATTGTGCCTAAAATGCTTAAATCTGAAAGAAAATGTCATACAATTAACTCCTGTGGTCTATGAGATATCAGTGTTACAATATTCCATACTTTTTCCAGACTCTCCATTTTCTGCGCTGCAAAGAAGTGCTGCCCCTGGAAGCATTCTAATGACAAATATGAGCATAAGAATCCTGAACCAGTGGTGCCTCAGGAGCAATAGGTTTCTTGCTGCTTTTGGCCCAAATATTTTATTGATTGGTTACCTTGTGTTTGTAAGGCCTGTGGCTGGCCCAATGGGAATGATAATCAAAGAACTATGCCAATCTTGCATGATTGCCAAATTATTTGAAAGTGAAGAGACTAGACTAAGAGCTTTGTTTAGAGTTTGGTATATAGGGTACTTCACCACAAATGTGGCAGAGTACCCGTTCACCAACTGTTATTCTGCTTGCACTGTTTAGAGCTCTGCAGACAGAAAACCTTTCACTGAAGGCCTGATGGACTTGGGGTCATCAGTGTAAGTAACTCAGACCATCTGCCATATTTATGGTGGATGGTATTTATGGTGGATGTTATGAAGTACTTTTTTCTGTTTAGGACTGCCAGGAGAAGCCAGTCAAGTCAAGTCTCACACCCTGGGCGGACACTCAAAGCGAGCCTGGGTCATTAGTTTGTTTTTTTCTAGAAAAATAAACTTCTGCTTTGCAAGTTTGTTTTTTGTAAATCAAACTTTCAGTGTCCTCATGCCCCCATGATGGTAGCTCCTGTCTCTGTCAGGCAGGCAAAGATCTCAAAATATGGTGGGCTGTGGTTTGCCACTGCAGCAGAGTAAATCTGTCCTGGGAGAATGGAGTGCAGCTTTTCAGGGTTTAAATGGTCTTCTAATTTCTTCAGTTTCAATTCAATTGACAAACTGCCAAACTACTGGGTTGTTGGCAGCTCCTCCTCTGACAGTCTTGCAGTGATTTGCCTACTAAACTTAGACTTCCCTGCTGTGTTGGTGGGATTGTTTGTCAAAAATACATTTTATTTTTCAAAGCTGATACTTGCTTCTTAAAACTAAAAAATATCAATGATGTGCTTAGAGGACATTTATGCATTATTCCTATTCACAGCCACCATGTCTGCATAACGATGGCAAACATGAAAAATCAGTGTTGGTAAACAGGGCATAAATAGGGCTGGGCTTCTCACTCTGTAAAGCCTGCTTGCCTTTGACAAATGGTCTTCCAGCAAGGAGGTTCTAATGGTGGAGCCAGCAGAAAACCCAATATCAAAAACTACGCAGTCTTTCCATCTCCAAATGAAGCTGGGAACCGGTAGTGAGGCAGTTGGGAAACCTGACAATTTTTGGCAGGTTTCTTATTACTACTCCACTGAAAATGAGGCTCCACTCATTTCACCAATAGCAGCACCTTTTGAAAAAGTAGGGATAGACATTGTAGGTCCCTTGGATACTAAAACCGCCTCAGGAAACCAAAGTATTCTGTGGTTCTCTGAGGTGTACTTCAGAACTATCACTGCTGTTATTGTAGCAAGTGCTATCTTGTATGTTTATCAGTCTGGGTTTCCTAAGCGTTTTGGGTTTCCTAAGTGTGCCAGACCCCATTTGGGTAGAGGAGGGGGTGCTCGGGGCAAGCCTTGGAGACTGAAGTCATTTGCCTCAGATATCACAGGACCCATCCTACTAGGGTTCTGCAAACTGGGCCAAGTATTCATAATGCAATCTGTCTTACCACCTAGTCCCTTTTTACAAGATCCTGGAGAACCTCCCTTGAGATGGAGGTTGTGGTTCAGGTCATTCAAGGCTTATCTAGGAGCCATTGATGGTCTGAAATTTAAGCCTGATCGTAATCGCAATCTGCTTTACTATTATCTGGGGGCCGAAGGCCAGAACATCTTTGACCATTTCCCAGAGTTTGTAGGTGATGGGTGTGAAGAACATGATGAATTTGAAGCAACTGCAAAGCTATTGGAAACACATTTCGAAGGCAAGGTGAACTTGGTGGTGTGGCGTCACAAATTCTTTACACGTGTGCAGCCTCCCAATGAATCTATGGATTCTTATGTCACAGCCTTGAAAAAACTTGCACATACTGCAAGTTTAAGGGTTTTACTTCCCTGTTAATACATGATCAAATTGTTTCAAGATGTTATTCCAAGAAAATACAACAAAGATTGCTTGCTTGTAAAAATCCCTCACTTGATTAAACTATGGATATTGCTAAGAGCATAGAAACTTCTCTTGCAGACTCTAAACAGTTAGGAAGCAGTGACATGCAAACATCTGTGGTAAAGGTTAACTTGCAAGGGCAAGATGTTTCTCGCAGCAAACAACCTTGGATACAAAGTTCTTTTACCAATATTAATAGAGGTAGAGGGTATGTTCACGGACTAAACAAACAAATGTGTTTCAGATGTGGATTCTTTGCACTTATCAAATTTTAGGAATTATCCTGCAATTGCACAAGAATATTGGAGGTGCAAGAAAATTGGTCATTTTGGTAAAGTGTGTAGGGGGAGGCAGACGTGTTGGTGTGAGGAGTGTACAAGAACAAGCTTTGGATGATGTTGAGAACATAGAAAAAAGGGTAGAGGAGTTAGTTTTGACTGTAGATTGTGTAGAGATTGGTTTTGTTTACAGTGATAAAAAATACAGGGATCCGCATATTCCTTTATTTATTGATGGGATATACATTCCGCTGCTCTTAGATTCAGGTGCCAAAATCACAATTATTTCATGCAAAAAATACAAGGAGCATTAGTTTGACAAAGAATTGTTACCAGCGGATGTAATTAACACTGCATTCAATGGTAGCAGAATGGATTTAGATGGTTACTTTTAGGCAAATATTACTTTTGAAACTAACACTATTAAAGGAAAAGTTTATGTTGCTCATAAAGGCACTCATGTTTTGGGGTGGTGGAACCAGGCTGATTTGAATCTTATGATTAGACCTGGTCATGTGTAACCTGTCACTATTGTGAATGCTGTTTCGGATCAGAAGTCATGCAAAGAATCTTTTAGAAATGCTTTTCTGGACAAGGTGGGCAAAATCAGTAGCTTTCTCCACACTATCAAGGTCAAAGAAAACAGTATACCTGTAAAACACAGGTTACACAATGTACCTTACAGTGTTAGGAATTAGTTATTGGTAATTCAGAAGAAAATGCAAGATGATGGTATCATTGAACGGGTGGATGTTAGTTTGTGGCTCTCTCTGGTTGTGCTTGCTAAAAAGAAGTCTGGCAAATTACGCCTTTGTGTTGATCTAAGATCCCTTAATGATTCTATTTCGGTGGAAAATTTCTCTTCCACGCATTGAAGATTTGATTGATACAGTTGGACAGTCTAATGTTTTTCAAAAATTGTATCTTAGAGCAGCTTACTATCAGGTTGTGCTAGAGGAGCAGTCTCAACATCTTACTGCGTTCATCACACCTGATGGTGTGTTTCAGTTTTGCCGCATGCCTTTTGGACTGGCTTCGGCGGCATCCGTTTTTCAATAAGTGACGACAAGGATGTTGGACAAGATCTCTAATGTGGTTGTATTACAGGATGATAAACTGATTTATGCTGACTCGCAACTGGACCATGATAATTGTGTAATTGTGTTGAGAAGTGTTGGAAAACAATTCTGTGACAATCAGAGAAGACAAATGTGTGTTTGAGGTGAATGAAATAGAATATCTGGGTCATGTTCCGACTTCTGAAGGTGTAAAACCTAAGCCCAGTATTGTTGAGGGTGTAGTAAATGCACCACATCCCACAGACAGAGAACAACTCTGATTGTTTTTAGGTCTTTCAGAATTTTATGCCAAATTCATAAAAAATGTTGCTGAAATGACTGCTTGTTTGAAGGATCTTCTAAAAAAATACTGAATTAATTTGGTCTGATGTATATCAACAGAGTTTTGATTGTATCAAGCAGAGTATTTTGTCAGCACCTGCTTTACAACCATATGTAGAGGGTCGTGATATATGTGTAACTGTGGATGCCAGTGCTTACGGAATGGGGGCTGTTTTGTCACAGATGTGTAATGGCACTGAAGTCACTGTGGGGTTTGCGTCCAGAAGATTAGGAGATGTGAAATCCAGGTATTCTTTAATAGAAAAATAGATGTTAGCCTGTGTCTTGGGTATGGCAAAATGTAAACCTTATTTGTGGGGTAGAACATTTGAGCTTAAAACTGATCACAAACTGTTGCTTGACATTTTATCTGGTTGTAAGATAAAAAAATAAATAAGCATAGGCTTTCGATGAAGTTGTTGGAATTTAACTTCAAGGTGAGTTATATTGCTAGAGATAGAAATGTCAGAATGGATTTAAGACCCCGTTTGCCTATGGAAAATGACTGTATGGAAAATGTACATGATGAAGTTGAAGAGTATATTATTGCAAAAGTTGAATACCGGGTGATTTGTGCTGATATGAGTGAGTGGTGCAAAAGAATAAATGAGGATGTGAAGTTAAGCAAGGTGGTATCTTTGGTAAAATGTGAATGGCGGAGAGAAAAATCCCTTGAAATTGCATTGCAACCATACAGCAAAGTAGCAGAAGAGTTATCATTGGAAGGTGAGGTGTTAGTAAGAGGAGATGAGTCCATCCGCCTTTATGTTTTCGTCAACAAATTTTAGAGACTGTGCATGTTGGGCATTTAGGAATGACGGCCACCAAACGCAGGATAAGGAATGATTTTTGGTGGCCGGGTGTGGACACTGATGTTGACAGATTGATAAGAAATTGCACTCAATGGTGCTCTAGCGATAAGCACCTGATCACTACAGTTTCTACACCCATTCCAGTAGTCAATCCTGGTAAGGTGTGGCAAAGAATTGCTGTGGATTTCTCGGGACCTTTTCATATTCTGCCTCCCAGAATAAGATACTTTATTGTGCTAGTAGATCATCTTTCAAGGTGGGTGGATGTACAAGGAATGGCTGTACCTGACACTAGAGCTGTGATTAATTTTTTTGTGATGTTTTTGTTAGGGAAGAAACTCCAGAAGTGCTACTCACTGATTATGGGGTCCAGGTCACATCTTTAGCCATGAAAGTATTTTGGGATAAATGTGGTGTGAAACATTTACACACTCCTCTTTAACATCCTCAAGAAAATGGAAAAGTTAAGAGGTTCAACAGAGTGTTGGTAGAATGTATCCAAAGTGAAATAAGGTCTAAGATGGATTGTGAAACTGCGTTAAGATAATTGATTTGGGCGCACAGGTCAACACCTCATTTGATTACAGGTGAGGTACCTTATGAACTTATGAGAGGGAGGAAGGTGGTATCTTCTTTGTGTCCTTTTTGGAAGGTGAAAATGATGGGTCAAGGTTATGATATTTATGGTGTTAGTGAGAAAGCAAAACTATTAAGTGACAAGCACAATTTTTGCAGCGTCAGAGAGAAACAAGAGTGAGGGACAGGGTAATTAAGAAGTCTGGAGTTAAGGTAGGGGACTTGGTTGGAATCAAAGGTCCAGTGTTGCAGAGGAAAGGTTACTCCAGGTTTTGAGACCCTGTTTGTGTTACTGGTGTGAGAGGGAATGCTATGTGTGTGGCAAATGGGCAATGGTGAAATTTGTCCAGATTTGCCAAAATGGAAAAAGGTGACACAGGTGATACAGAAACAATCAGTGATGGGGACAAATGTCTGTCAGAGAATAAGAATGGTTGTACCCTAAAGAATCCGAAGGGTGGAATGTTGAGGAAGAGTGGCAGGAATATCAGACTGCCTAATTGGTATATAGAATAATTTTATTTTCTTGGATTAAGCCTCTTTTGTTTTTTGTCTTAGCTTGGTTATTTCTTTCCATTTCAGTTGTTTGTTGTTTTCTTTATTTGTGTCACACTTCTTTCTTAAAAAAGAAAGAAAGAAGGGTAAGAGATATGTGGCATGCTTAGGTAGTATTTCTTCCCTGTTAGGTCTTATATGATGTAAATATTATGAGTAATGTTATTGGTTCTTCTTATGTTCCAGTTTGGAATATTGTGGTCTCTGTTTGAATGCTACTGGACTTTGTGTTCCCTGGGCCCTTTGTACCAACAGCTTTTCATCTGTTACTCTCTACAATAAAGAATAATGAAATTCCTACTTTGGAGTGTTCTTCATACATAACAAACCCCTTCAGCACTATAGTCTCAGTAGTAGGATGACAAGCAGTGGCAGGCTTCCATGGAAGTAGTGTGGGTACACAAACTCAGCACTCAGCAGATGCACAATAACTAAATGTTCATGCCAGAATTATATTGTTGTAAAAGAAAAGTACTTTAATCAACACACTTAAAATGTAATACTTCACCACACCTGAAACAGTCACAATTCCTATACTGGCACTATGGCTACTGCACCATATATTCTGCCCCACCTCTCTTGTCTTTTGAGGGCCCACCCATCTTTGAAAGGTCTAGGTATGCGAAATACCCAGAGTTCAGTTGCAGAACTCAGCTCTCAAGCAAGTCTATTATAAAGTCTTCCAACAGCGCAGGTCTTGGAGTCCATTTTCCAGCATCCGGTGGGGACCCTCAGCATGAGTTTCCTTTCATTCCTATGTCTGAAATGAGAAGCGCTGGCTGGAGGCTCTATCTGAAATCTGGGAGAGGGTACCTGAATGTCAGCTGCAGGAATTGCGGTCAAACTTCTTCAAAGGTAGGTGGTGAATTTGGCAAAGGTGAACCCTATTCTGGGTTGTCGAGGTGTACTAGGTGGACCACCATCATCAAAGATAACAGAAGCCCTAGGGCAGCTGCAAATGGTTCTCAGTTGCAGTGGAGTGGCACACCTCAGACACATGCTTGGTGGCACAGCCCTTCTATGCAGAACTTCTGGGTGGCAGTGCAGTCCATCATGGGCACAAATTGCTTAGCAGCCCACACCTTCTTGGGCACAAACATCTCGGTGGTGCACTCTGCCCTGGGCACAAAAGCCTTGATGGAGGCTCACTCTATCATAGGGCATAAATTCTTTATGGCAGCAACAAAAAACGCTCACATCATTCCCCTCTTAGAATTGCTTTCACAGGGAGACTGCTGCCCACAGACGTCAGCCCATGCAGAACCGTCTTTCTTCGGCCAGGAGACCCACACAGCACTGAGGGTCAAGCTGCTCTGGTTCTTTAAGTAGGTCATACCTCTGCAGGGTTGGCAGGCTTCTTTCTTCTCTCAGGAGTAGGATGGCTTCAAGGCACTTCAGTCCAAATTCTCCACTATCCAACAAGGTTAAACTCCAGGTGATATCCCCTCACCTCTTGTAAGCTGGCTGTCGGGAAGACACCAGCAGTGGTTACGCTTCAATCCTCTGAGCATTAGGTGGAGCACTGCCTTCCTCCTAGAAGAGAAGTTGAAAATGAAACAACAACTGTGTCAGTGGCCCCCACATTTATATAGGTTAAACAAACAAGGGATGTGGATTCAGTTTCTGCACTTTCAGAGGTTGTTCTATTTGGCTTTCTTTTTATCTGTCTTTTCCAGACTGTTCTCCAGGCACAGTCTTTGTGCAGTGGGATGCTCCTCACACCAGCGTAGTCCCCAGCTTGGGGTACCCATGACAGAAACACAAAGAGGTGTGAGCTTTCTGCATCTAGTCGCCAACAGTGATGCTAACAGTGATCAGGAAGAAGACAAAAGGCTAAACTCACATAAAGGACTATTTTCACCTTGAACAACAGAAACTGCGGTCACACTTCACTTCCACGATCGATCAAATGTCAGTGCTAGAGGGAGGATAATCAGCAACTATCCTCAACAAAAGGCCCTAATTGAATTTAAAAAAGGAGCTCTGTGCCTTCTTTCCCTGCTGCAGTGTGTAGATCTACTCCCTCCAGCTTAAGGAATGTCAGCAAGACACTTTAAGTGTCTGGGAAAAGAGCCTCTTCATCTAAAGCAAATCAATCAATCAATCAATCAGGGAATTGTAAGCGCGCTACTTACCCATGAGAGTCTCAAGGCGCTGAGGGGGGGGGGGCCGCAGATCTGTTTAGCCGAAGAGCCAGGTCTTGAGGGTCTTCCTGAAGGTGTTCAGGGAGGGGGCGTGTCTGATGTCTGCCGGTAGCTCGTTCCAGGTCTTGGCTGCAATGTGAGAGAAGGATCTTCCGCCTGCTCTGGCTCTGTGGATGCGCGGGGTTTCGGCCAGTGCGAGGTTGGAAGATCGGAGGTTTCTTTTGGGTACGTGGAAGTTGATTTTGTCGTTGAGGTATTTGGGTCGGTTGTTGTGTAGGCATTTGTAGGCGTGAGTGAGGATTTTGAAAGTGACTCTTTTCTCCACAGGGAGCCAGTGGAGACTTCGTTGGTGTTGGCTGATGTGTTTTCGTG
Source organism: Calotriton arnoldi (assembly GCA_963921515.1). Lineage (NCBI taxonomy): Eukaryota > Metazoa > Chordata > Amphibia > Caudata > Salamandridae > Calotriton > Calotriton arnoldi. The sequence goes on along the minus strand of CAWUFW010018690.1, from coordinate 58,996 downwards.
TCGGGGGATGCCGAGGACGAGTCTGGCGGCGGTGTTCTGTATTGTTTGGAGTTTGCGGAGTAGGGACTTGTTGATGTCGGCTTAGAGTGCGTTTCCATAGTCCAGTCTGCTGGTGATGAGTGCGTGGGTGACTGTCTTCCTTGACTCAGGGGGGATCCACTTGAAGGTCTTGCGGAGGATTCGGAGGGTGTTGAAGCAGCTGGAGGTGACGGCGTTGACCTGTCGGTTCATGGTGAGTGATGAGTCGAGTACGATGCCAAGGTTCTTGGCGTGGTCTGAGGGGGTAGGTGGGCTTCCAAGGGCGGTCGGCCACCAGGTGCTGTCCCATGCAGAAGGGGTGGTACAGAGGACGAGGATTCTGTCTTCTCGGCATTGAGCTTCAGGCAGCTGTTGGTCATCCAGACTGCGACGTCTTGCATTCCTTTCTGGAAGTTGAGTTTGGCAGTAGTGGGGTCTTTGGTGAGGGAGAGGATGAGCTGGGTGTCGTCGGCGTAGGATATGATGTTGAGGCCGTGTTGTCGGACGATGGCTGCGAGGGGGGCCATGTAGATGTTGAAGAGGGTGGGGTTCAGTGATGAACCCTGTGGGACTCCGCAGGTGATTTTCGTGGGGTCGGAGAGGAAGGGTGGGAGTCTGATCCTTTGGCTTCTTCCGGTGAGGAATGATCGGATCCAGTCCAGGGCTGTTCCTTGTGTGCCTGCGTCGTGTAGTCTGGCGACTAGTGTGCGGTGGGAGACGGTGTTGAAGGCCGCTGATAGGTCGAGTAGGATGAGGGCTGCGGCATGGCCTTGGTCCAGGAGGGTGCGGATGTCGTCTGTGGTGGCGAGTAGGGCGGTCTCTGTGCTGTGAATGCTTCGGAATCCGGATTGGGACGGGTCGAGGACGGCGTTCTCTTCAATGAATCGTGTCAGTTTCCTGTTGACTGTTTTCTCTTCAACTTTGGCTGCGAAGGGGAGGAGTGAGAGGGGCCGATAGTACTTGAGGTCGGTGGGATCAGCTGTGGGCTTATTGAGCAGGGGTCTGACTTCTGCGCGCTTCCAGTCGTCTGGGAAGGTGCCTGTTTTGAAGGTGGTGTTGATGGTGCGTTGTAGTTCGGGTGCGATGGCGGCCGCAGCTCTGTGGTAGATGTGAGGGGGTCAGGGGTCGGTGGGGGCCCCCGAGTGGATGCTTTTCATGGTTGAGGCGGTGTCTTCGGCCGTGATCGGTGTCCAGTTGGAGATGGTGGGCTGGCTGGTGTTTCTGGGGGGCGGGGGGCCGTCTGTGGCACCTGGTGGATGGTCGATGAAGTTGTCATAGAGGTTTTTGATCTTGAGGTGGAAATAGGTTCCAAGCTTGTCGCAGAGATCTTGGGATGGTGTGATGTCTGTGGCTTCGCTGCGTGGGTTGGTGAATTCCTGAATGACACTGAAAAGTTCCTTGGAGTTGGTGGAGTTGGCCAGGATTTTGTTGTGGATGAAGTTCCTCTTGGTTGCTCTGATCTGGTTATGGTAGTCCATCAAGGCGTCCTTGTAGGTGGTGTGGTTTTCAGTTGTCTTGGTGTTTCTCCAGGCGTCTGCAGGTGCGTCTGGCTTCTTGGAGAGCGGTGGTGAACCAGGCGGCTTTCCTGGGGCGTTGTCTGTCGGGGTTGCGTAGCGGGGCGAGCTCGTCTGTGCAGTTGAAGATCCAGGTGTGGAGTTCTCTGGCTGCGTTGTTTGCGTCATTTGCGTCGGGTGCCCAGGTGTGGTTGTCTCGGGTGAGGGTGGAGTTAAGTTGCTTGTCGGTAACCTTGCTCCAGTTCCTTCGAGGTGGGCATGGGGCTGGTTTGGGTGCCCTGGGTTTGTTGATGGCGAAGTGTACGCAGTGGGGGTCGGTCCATGGCGGCTGCGTTGTGTGGCTGAATTGGACGCTGTTTCCTGCCGCGAAGATGGGGTCGAGGGTGTGTCCTGCTCTGTGGGTCGGTGTGTTGACGAGTTGTTTAAGTCCGATGCTGGCGAGGTTGTCATGAAGGATAGTGGAGTTGGGGTCGCTGGGGTTGTCGAGGTGGAAGTTCAGGTCTCCAATGAGTATGTAGTTTGCTGAGGCGATGGCGTGGGGTGCGATGAAGTCGGTGATGGTGGTGGCGAAGGGTGTTCGGGGGCCGGGGGGTCTGTAGATGAGGGTTCCTCGGAGTGTGGCTTTGGGGGTGGTCTGGATCTGGAAGTGCAGGTGGGTCTTCAGAAATGAATCACACAAAAAGTGATAGGAGTGATGCTTGGAAATAGTCTACTCACTGACAATCTCTCATGGTAGTATTCCAACCCATAGTTTGAATCACACAAAAAGTAAAAGGAGTAATGCTTGGAAATGGTCTACTCACTGACAATCTCTCATGGTAGTATTCCAACCCATAGTTTGAATCACACAAAAAGTGAAAGGAGTAATGCTTGGAAATGGTCTACTCACTGACAATCTCTCGTAGTAGTATTCCAACCCATAGTTTTTAACCACTGTGCCACTCTAGACAGACACCCACCTTACGCAAATTAGTGCTGACCCTGTTCGTCATAGGAAAAGTCCATCTCAAACTAATAGGTGAGATCTCCTCTAAAAGGGAACACAAGCACCCTCAGATGGGTTTTGGCCTTCTTTGGCCTCTTCAATGAGGTATAGCTTGGATCCAATAGCGCAGCGAGTAAGGGACCAACATTAGGGCATACCTTTGTACATAAAACACAAAATGTAATGAGAGGAATACTTGCAAATAATGTAATCACTGGCAATCACTTTGTGTTACACTGCGTGGCCATAGATATGCCCAGATGTGGATCCCGTACTAAGAAACATTTCTCTGAAATGTCAAGAGGTTTTAAGTACTCTGTAGTGTCCAGGCTCTACTTAGCTTGAATGTATCTGTTAATTGTTTATCTTGTGCATACATATTAAAGACTTTGTTTTGGGGAATAATTTTATTTGAATAAACATATTTGATGATAAATATTTCTCTTAGATGGAAGTAACACAGAGCCTTGTTTAAATATTACAGTATCGCTCCATTCTCCATTTTGTTCTTCCCCTATGTAGGCCAAATGTGTACCACGAGGTGCTCAAAGTACTGGGTGCCTTCATTTAAAGAACACACTAAGGAAAGAACCTCAACTGGATAAGGGTGGGCATTTGAGGCATATAGCCTCATATGGCTCTGATGCCTCAAACCACTGCAGAGCAAAGAAGAAATTTCCCTCCTCAAACATTGATCAAGTTTCAATTCTTTGTAATATTTCACAAAGTTAAGTAACGTACTCATATGGGGCTGCGTCTTGCACAATATTTTTCATTTTCCCAAACAGATAATGGTCCAGATACCACGTCCTGAAATTCTGAATCAATCACAATTGTTATCTGCCCGCAGTCATTAGTTTTTTTCTATATCTCACAATTAAAAACATAATACATTTCTTATATATTTGGTGCAAAATAAGTTTATTCACTCCATTAAGCAAGCACTCAATGCATCAAATCATGTTATTTCTCTACACAGTAAACAATAACTACCAAATTGATAGTGTTCTTTTTTTATAAACCAATATTCATAAAAGTAAGTGCGCACAAAAGCAATTTTCCGTATAGCCTGTTCTAAATCCGAGGGAGCTGTGTAGCAAAACGGGCTGTACCTCAGTTACATAAGTCTTTTTTTAAGACCAATAGAATTCCCACCACTCACCCATATGACTGTATCAACCCTGATGTCACAGCAGGTGTATAGTTTTGCTTTACAGCACTCAGCATTCCCCAAGTCAGTTTATTAATCTGGACTCCCAAACAAATATAAATATCTCTGGTGTGCATGCTCTCAAAGATTAATTCTGCTTCATGCTACCCTTCCTAACATAAATGATGTAAGCTGTCTTCATATTTACAGGGAGAATATTTAGGAATACATAAATATCCAGATGGTCTAACCCTTGCTGGAGACCAATTATTGAGGCATAACGAAAAAGCATGCCACCTGCGAAAAACAAGCCTGGCACATGCATGATCCACTGTCTCGAAAGAATACGTCACCCCCCTTCTGCCCCTTAATCACTAATATAAACAGTGCAGGAGTACACTCCCCAGTGTCACACCTAGGCTGCTTTGGGCCTTGACCTTCTTCTACTACCAGTATGCTATATGCGAGTCCATGTTATATTGTGGAGCTCGCACAGAATGTGGACAAGCCACAATAGTGCACCGCCATGAAAACTTTCGGATGCGAGACAGCCATGATGAACCTTGTCAAAGGCCGTAGATAAATCCTTAGGTGCACAAAACAGATGTCAAGCATTAACCTGATATCCTGTGCTGGCGAGACATGGGTCCAAGATGCTGAATCCCAACTCCACCTCTGAACCAAGCCCTTGGCTGTGAAATCACCCAGCCAAACCTCAGATCTAAAAGGGGAACGGGGAATGGGATGACAATAGAGAGAGTGGTGATATGGCGTCCGTAGAGGTCCCTCCGTGGTATGCAGCAGTTTGGTGTTCCTGTAATATGAGAAAAGTGATTAGCTAGTCTTTCTTAACCAACCTTTCACAACCATAGCCCTGCTACTCTAATAATTACCTTCTTATTCCTTCTTTGCTCCCTTTGATGCTCTCTCCTGTAGGGATAGGAGCGTGGATGTACAACCTGGAAAGACACAATATATTGTAGGTTACAAGTCCAGAATTCCCCCCACACATATTAGGCTAAGATTACTTACCAGAACTGATTATATCTGAACCTTTGCAGTCGTTGTTGGGGTGGTTGGTATTTACATGTACATTGTAGAATGTGTGATGTCATTGGTATTCCATGTTCGGCATGAGTATAAAGGGGGTGGGTGGAATGTACATGATTCATTCAAGATGGGAGCCTTTGATGATAAACTGATGCAGTGTTATGACAATAAAGAAGCTTTCTTTGTAAAGGATTTGTAGTTTATTACTTGGATTCTGTAGACGATATGACATCAATTTGGCTGGGATGGGATACGACAACTCAACCATGTGCATTTGAAGCTGCCTGTGCACTGGCTGTGTGTATTTTACAACACTGCAGCGGTGTATCAGTCACGAACACTGTGTTAGAAGAAGCGCATTCTGTGAGATTGCGGTGCACATGCAGTTATTTTGGACTTTGCTGGCCCCCTATTGTGGGTATATTTCTATGCAGCCGTTGTGGGTGGCTTATATTTGAATCCCTATTGGCCAGCCATTGTTCTCACCTCTTCCTTTGCATGCGCTGGTGCAACCGCGTGTGGTGATCCCTTCCTGCATCCTTGCACTCAGGATCGATCAAGAGATGAAAGTGGACACCGCTTACAGATAGTGAGGCCTTACACCGTCACCTCACCACGTTGGATAAACAAGCCCTATCTCCTTTGAAAATCATCCACGGCAATACTTCTTGGGCCATTTTTTTTTAAGATTGAGATGCTCCGTGTGTATTTCAATGGCATGCAAGGTATTTGAGGATTGAGTCGGTGAAGAAGCTTATGAGTGTTTGTGTAATGAGGCGCTAATCAACAGTTACTCAACAGTTCGCCTCAGCGTGACGTGAGCACTGGTAAACCTTAGAGCGGAGGTGGTGATTTTTATCATTTCTTCAGCTGGAATGTATTCAACGGAGATAGGCACACCTTTGAATCTTGTGCCTACATACATGCAGTGAGTGACGTTGTGAATTAACCTTAATTTTTATGGTTACTGGCACACTTTGTGGCTGACTCTGCTGCTTTGTATTATTTTCACTCTACAATTACCCTTGTGTGCATTTATTATGTAATTTGACACAGACAGTTCCATCACCAGAAATGCTGGTATTAACTTAAACATACCAAAATAATGTTTAACCAATTCGGTTGAGCCTATTGTTAAGTGAGCAGAGTGGAAGGAGTATTTTTTTAATTATATTGCCACACTAGAAGACATTGAAAGTATATTGTCACCAGAAAGATAGAAAAATATTTTGATGCGTTGCCTGGGACCTGAAGGACTCAAAGTGTATAACCAAATGTTTAAAGAGGAAAGAGCTAGTGATGTTGATGTATTTAAGTGCGCTATTTTAGATCTCGATGAACATTACTCTCCCACTGTGTGTTGACTAGACGTACATTTTTTAAAAGGAAGCAACTACAGAAGGAGTCCATTGAGGAATATGTTTCCAAACCTAAAACACTTGCTGCGACATGCAAATTTGGTATTTTGCATGATGATATGATTTGTGATCAAATTGTTATGTGTACCAAAAACAAAGGAATCCAAGGTAAACTTTGGATTGAAGGTGACTCAAACTTTTAAAGAAATCATAGTTTTGATATAAATGGCTGAACTATCAGATAAGTGCGCTAAGGCAGTATCTCCCCAATGTCCAATGGTTAATAAGATTTCAGAAGGAAAAAATGGAAAATGCTCTAAGAACAAGTATAACAAATCCAATTTTGACAAAGGTTCAACCAAAGACTGTAAAGTCAACCAAGGGAAAATCTCTACATTTGCTTGCTACCGGTGTGGGAGCAGTGCACACAATGCAAGATCTGAAAGGTGCTCAGCGAAATCTGCAAAATGCTTGGAGTGCGGCACTTTAGGGCATTTCGCTAAAGTGTGCAAGAAAAAGGGAAAACCAAGTCGCTTGCCAATTAAAAAGTGGCTCGGAGTCTTCAAAGAATGATGATGCGGAAGATTCCTATGTGTTGTATTCCAACAAAATATGCAAAAAAACGATTGTTGTTTTGAATATCAAATGTAATGATAGGAACAAGCCACTATATATTATTCATTTTGGTGGTGTTCCCTTAAAGGTGGCAGCAGACTCGGGCTCCCCTTTCACCATAATTGTTCACAGTGTATGGGAATGTCATTGGGTCACACTTAGAACCTACAGATGTGAATCCAGAAAGTTTTACTGGAGAAAAAATTGGCGTTAGGTTACTTGTATTCGAGTTCAAGAACCAAAGAGCCATGTGCAAGCTGTATGGTACAGCTGATGGTCCTTCGGTTTTAGGGTTGGAAGGATCAAAGGGCATTGCATATAATACTTGACCCTAACATTTCTGAACAAGTTTTAGTAGCCTGTTATGGTGAGGACACAAAGAAATGGGTTCTTAGTGAATTTCAGGAAGTGTTTAGTGGGAAAATTGGAAAACTTAAAGGATTCATCCACAGAATTAGAGTGAAATTGTCTGCCACACCAACGATCTACGAAGTACGTAATGTTCCTATCATAGTCAGGAAGGAAGTAAAAATAGAACTAAATAAGTCACAAAGGATGGTATTATTGAGCCCATTGAAGCTTCTGAGTGGATTTCACCTTTGGTGGTGGCTAGACGAGCTAACTGAAAAATTTGGTTATGGGTGGACCTCAGGTGCCTCAGTGACAGTATAGTGGTAGACAAATTCCCACTTCCCAGAATTTATGAGATGCTTTCGCTTACAAGAGGTGCCAAATGGTTCTTCACCATAGACCTTTCCTCTGGATATCGCCAAATTTTATTGCATCCCTCTGGTAGAAGTCTCACACCAATCTGTGTTTTGCAATTTCCCTTTATGCCCTTTGGCTTAGCCTCCGCAGCTGCGGTATTCCAGAGACCAATGTCTCAACTGTTTGGTGATATGCTGGGAATTGTGTTTTACCAAGATGATATTGGCATTGTAGGATGCAACAGAGCAGAACATGATGATAGATTATGAATGGCTCTTCAAGTTCTAAATCAAAAGGGCCTGACTGTTGAATTGTCTAAGTGCAAATTCACTGAAAAAAAAGTAACTTACTTAGGACATGAGGTTAGTGGTCAGGTGATAAAACCTAAGGAAAAGTTGGTGAAGGCAATTTTCAGTGCCTCGTCACCCAAATCCGAGTATGATCTACTGTAAATCTTGTGTTTGGCTGAATTTTATTCAAACTTTGTTGACAGGTTTTCGGACAAGACACATATGATGAGAGAATATTATTAGAAAAACAAGGCTAGTTTTGTTTGGTCTGATGAATGTCAACAAGCTTTTGAGACCATTAAGGATTCCATTTGTAAAACGCCTAACCTGCTAGGATTTGACCCTAGTGCCAGTCCCATTGTCACCACTGATGCCAGCGGTAAAGGTTTGGGTGGTGTTCTTTCCCAAATTGATAATAATAAAATAAGGTGGTAATCGCCTTGGCGTCCAGGTAATTAGCCCTGAAACAGGAAAAATACTCTGTAATCGAGGGGGAAAACTTTAGCATGTGTTTGGGTCCTTGAACACTTTAGGAAGGTTTTGTGAGGGAGAAAAAATATTTTAAAGTCTGAACACAAACCCCTAACAAAGATGTTAACTACGGAAGGTTTGTTCAGAGCGACAGCTAAGGTAGCTCGATTTTCTATGAGATTACAAGATTTTAGGTACAAGGTTCAGAATGCCCCTGGGGCAAAGAATTTCACTGCAGATTTTCTCAGCAGAATGGCATTACTTTTGGCAGAAATTGATTAGATCCATGGAATGAGTACTCTGTAGCTAGCATTTCTTAACTAGGTAGTTTGCAACAAAAGTTTTGTTGAGAAGGAATGGTTGGATGCTGATCAAGAGGATGTTGTTCTGAATGAGGAAAAAAAAAGTTGTGAATGGATGGAATAATATAGAAAAAAATGTAAGCGATAAATTAATGGATTTTTGGGAAGTCAGGGATGAATTGAGTTTGTCTGATCATTTGTTAGTAAGGGGAGAGAAAGTAATTCCCCCTAAAGCTTTAAGAGAGAATATCATACCTTTTTTGTCATGAGGGACATTCAGTCATCACACGTACTAAAAGGAGACTTAAAAACCTGTATTGGTGGCCTGGGTAGACAATTCTGTGGAAAGATTTGTGAGGATGTGCACAAGTTGTGGAGTGGCAGATAAGTCTCAAAATGCCTTTAATCCTCCTTTAGGAGCATTAACCTGTCCAAATTTACCATGGGGAGAGTTAGCTTTAGACATTATGGGACCCATCAGTTGGCAGGACAGTAATGTTAAGTACATTATTGTTGTAACTGATATGTTCTCAAGGTGCCTTGAGCTATGCATTGTGGAGAAAGTGGACACTACAAGTGTGATTGACTTCATAGTGTATTTTTGAGAGAAGGTTTCCCCACTTCATTTCTTACAGATCTTGAGGTGCAATTTAAATCCAAAGAAATAACTGATTACTTAATTGCTTCTGGTATAAAGCAAAACTTCACAGCTCTCTAACATCCTAGTGGTAATGGTGTTGTGAAGAGAATTAATAGAATAATAAAAGGCATATTGCAACTTTCTAACAAAGCAAACATTTCATGGGAGAACAAATTGAGAAAAATGGTTTGGGCATATAGGGTAACATGTCATGGCTCGGAATGGCTCTGATGGAAGTGGTACATTCTCATTAATGAGAGGGAGAGTTCCCTTCTGTAAAGTCAATCCATGATGGATGAAGAGAAGTAGTATGGTAAAGTGAGATATGGAGGAGGCAATGAGAAACATCAAGGAATCACAGAGGAAAACAAGAGTGTATTACGATGCTAAGCATTGTACTAAACAAGTTAATTTAAAAGTGGGCCAATCGGTGTGTGTTAAAGTGCAAGGAAAGTTGCTAAAGACAAGACTATTTTCAGTGAACCAAGAAAGGTTGTGAGTGTCATGAACAACACTGTTGAACTAGATAATGGGGAAGTATGGCACATGGGTCGGTTGGCGATGGCTAGTTCTAGTGACTGTGGCATGAAAGGAAAGAAAAATCCTCGCAGCAAATAATGGTGGTTGGATGTGCCTGTATCTACTCCGGGTTTGTTGTTGAAAGTGAAACGAACAGCATTAGAGAACACAGTTTAGAAGGGGAAAATTTCAAGGTGGTTGACAGTCGAATGTTTAGTGATGACAATCCTACGGTCAGTGGTTATCAGATTAATGTGAAATCTAAGCAAGATGATTCTCTGAATTCTGCTGCATTTAGAACCACACATGGAAGTGTTGTAAGACAACCAAGAAAATGGGAGGTGTTGAAATGTGATTATTTAATTTTTTATTTACATTGTTTTGGATTAGTGGCAAGGAAACCAAGAAAATGTTATGCGTTCAAATGTAATCAGCCTTATTCTTTATTCTTCATAGTAGTTGTTTTTCACTTGAGTGTTATTGTTTAAAAGAAAATAATAATTTTTGAAGGGGGATTGTGTAGTAGTTGGGGGTGGTTGGTATTTACACGCACATTGTAGAATGTGTGCTGTCATTGTCTGGTATTCCATGTTTGGTGTATAAAGGGGGTGGTGGGTGGAATGTACATGATTCATTCTAGATGGGAGTCTATGATGATAAACTGATGAAGTTTTATGACAATAAACAAGCTTTCTTCGTAAAGGATTTGTACTTCATTACTTGGATTCTGTGGGCGATACAACAATCTTCTGGTTCCTTTACTAATGGTCGTTCCATTAACAATTCTGGAACTGCTTTAGCAAATAAAATCGTTAGTAAATAGCACTTAAATATAATAAACCTTGACGGTGCTACATGCAAATCTGTTGCATTTCCCGTGTGTTGATGAGACTGTCATCATTAACACATATTCAAATCCTGATGAGTGCAATTTTGATTTTACATTGTATGGACACACATACATTCACACAATGCCAGTGAGTAGATTATCTCTGTTGCATGCGAGGCCGATAGCTCGGCCTGGACGTTAATGCGTGGCAAAGGCAGGGCAATTACAGAGAAACCGCACACAATGATTCTCGTTCCAACCTGAGGTCACGACCCAGGTCCCTTTATTTATATCCTCTATCCCTACGTCACGGCCGTAACCATCGGGAACCAGAGGGGAGGGTCCTTCCTCACAAACACCCCTCCTGGGATTAGCATAGTGAGCTCAACCCACTATGACAAACATAACATTCCTCCTTCACCAACAAAAGAAACAAAACATTCAAAAATGGAAAAAAGAGAGAGAGAGAGAGAAAAGAAAAGAAAAATCATGCATCTATAATCACATATTCAATGTAGCAGAAATCTTTCAGAGGAGATGACCTCGCTGGGGTCGGTCGGAGTTGGTACCTCGCAGTCCCTTGACAGCTGACATCTCCGCTAGGGTCACCAGGCTCAACAGGCAGTGGTGTCTCGAACAGATGACCTCGATGAGGGCACCTCCTGGGAGCAACTCCCCCCGGCCTCAAAAACCGAGGGCACCGACCTTGTGGCCTCAGAAAAACCAGGCTGACCACCGGGCAAGAGCTCGTCTTTATCTCGCCCTTCGACTTCAAACGGGGCATTTGGGTCCATCCGGGGACTATATGCAGGAGTCTGATATGCCTTGAAGAATGAGATATTCCTGCTGACAGATGCGCCAGCTCTCTGGGTGGTGATCATAGTTCCTTTCACTGCTTGCACCTTCTATGGATCAAGCTCAAATGGTAATGCGAACTTTCCCCTGGAGTGTCTATTTTTTACCATCACCAGGTCACCCACCTTGATGGAACTCTGTTTGGCTCTCCGAGCTCGGGACATGTGTTAATTCCTCAGGTGATGCTTCTGCAACGTATCCGCAACCTGTTCTTGGCTTGCCGACACATCTTCTAGGTGTGGAATGACATCCCCAACAGGGCAGTTCATGCATAACGACATAGGACTAACATGAGTTGTAGAGTGAGGAGTCAAACGGTACTCCCTCAGAAAACCATACAGAACACAATCCACATTCTGTTCATTGGCCAGAATGATTCTGATTACCTTGTTCAGAGTGCGCATGAAACGCTCCACTTCTCCATTCGCTTGTGGCCAACAGGGTGTAACTTTCCTGTGGCGGACATCTCTGGATTGTAAATATTCTGTGAATGCTTGACTCGAGAATGGAGGGCCATTGTCGACCCCTGCCGGCCACATATTTACCACAGAGCTGCCACCGCCATCGCTCCAGACTAGGACGCACCATCAACACCACCTTCAAGACCGGCACCTTTCCCGATGACTGGAAATGCTCAGAAATCAGACCCCTGCTAAAGAAACCCTCAGCAGACCCCACGGACCTCAAGAAGTACCGGCCCATCTCCCTCCTCCCCTTCGCGGCAAAAGTCACTGAAAAGACCGGCAACGCACAACTAACAAGGTTCATCGAAGAGAACTCCATCCTCGACCCCTCCCAATCCGGTTTCCGCAGCAACCACAGCACCGAGACCGCCCTACTCGCCACCAGAGATGACATCTGCACCCTCCTCGACCAAGGACACACCGCGGCCCGGATCCTACTCGACCTCTCAGCAGCGTTCGACACCGTCTCCCACCGCACACTTGCCATCAGACTCCACAACGCTGGCATACAAGGAACCGCCCTCGATTGGATATGCTCGTTCCTCACCGGCAGATCCCAAAGAATCAGACTGCCTCCCTTCCTCTCTGAACCCACGGAAATCAACTGCGAAGTACCCCAGGGATCATCGCTCAGTCCCACTCTCTTCAACATCTACATGGCCCCCCTCGCCGCCATCGTCAGACAGCACGGTATCAGCATAGTCCTACAACGACGACACCCAGCTCATCCTCTCCCTCACTAAGGACCCCACCACCACCAGACTCAGCTTCCAGGAAGGTATGCAGGACATCGCATCCTGGATAAGCAACAGCTGCCTGAAGCTCAACTCAGAGAAGACAGAGGTCTTCGTCCTCGGACCCTCCCCCACTGCATGGGACAACACCTGGTGGCCCACCGCCCTCGGCAGCCCCCCGAACCCCACGGACCATGTCCAAAACCTCGGCATCGTACTCGACTCCTCCTTCTCCATGAATCGACAGGTCAACGCCGTCGCCTCCAGCTGTTTCAACACCCTCCGCATCCTCCGAAAGGCCATCAAATGGATCCCCGAGTAAAGGAAGACCGTCACCCACGCACTCATGACCAGCAGACTGGACTACGGAAACGCCCTCTATGCCGGGATCAACAAGGCACTACTCCGCAAGCTCCAGACCATACAGAACACCGCAGCCAGACTCGTCCTCGGCATCCCTCGACACGAACACATCACCCAACACCTACGGAACCTCCACTGGCTCCCCGTTGAGAAGAGAGTCACTTTCAAGATACTCACCCACGCCTACAAATGCCTCCACAACACCGGACCCCAATACCTCAACAAGAGACTTTCCTTCCACATACCCAAAAGTAACCTCCGATCCACCAACCTCGCCCTCGCTGAAATTCCCCGCATCCGCAGAGCCAGAACAGGAGGAAGAGCCTTCTCCTACATCGCGGCCAAGACCTGGAACGAGCTCCCGATCGACATCAGTCGCTCCCCCTCCCTGAACATCTTCAGGAAGATGCTCAAGACCTGGCTCTTCGACTGAACGGAGCTGCGTACCCCCTTATCCCCAGCGCCTTGAGACCCTCACGGGTGAGTAGTGCGCTTACAATTCCCTGATTGATTGATTGTCAGTGCGCAGTTCCTTGAGTAATCCATGAGTGGCCTTAGCTTTCTCCAAACGAGGAATAGTCTCACTGGCGGTGGTGGATTCCATGACTTCAACCTCAGGATATTTTGAAAAAACATCGATGACCACCAGCATATATCGCCCATCCGGGAGGCTACCAAAATCTGCACTGGCTCTCTGCCATGGGAATAGCGGGATGGTCTCTGTGATGATGGGTGCTGACGGATCAGAAGGACCTGCAGCTTGGCAGAGGGAGCACTGGCGAACAGCCTGCTCTACTAGTGTATCCATGTTGGGGAACCACACCTTGCATCTCAGTTGAGACTTCGTCTTAACGACCCCTTGATGGGTCAGATGGGCCAGATAAACCACTCACTGTTGTAAGATCCCAGGAACCTCTAGACGTGACCCTCTCATGAGACAGCCTTCCGGGGACACCACCAGCTCATCACGAACATTGTGTAGAGAGGCTAACGTCATCCTCTCATCGTCTGTACGAGATGTAGTTTTGTCAAATAGATTGCCCCACCTTCCAGACTGCACTGCAGAAATGTTCAACTGGATACCTTTGTCGGTGTTTGTGACTTTAATAATTTCCTCAAGGGAGATTGGGAGTGGTCTGGAGCGCTCAACAACTAAAAAAACGGATTCCTCCACCTCTTTCGCGTCAAGCTCTTCACTCTTGGTAGTAAGATGGGCATGTAGGGATAGGTAGTCTACTGGGTTCTGAGTTCCTGGGGGAAAAACAACGGTGAAGTGATATTCTTGCAACTGGAGTATCCACCTTTCGATTTGAGGTGGGGGATTGGATGATGATCCCATGAACAATGGGATGAGGGGTTTAAGATCAGTGTGTACAACAAAAGGTTGGCCGTGGAGATACAGATGAAAGTGACGGCATCCCCAATGTACAGCAATGGCCTCTTTTTCAATATGGGAATACCTCTGCTCCATTGCAGTCAATGCTCGACTGGCTTATGCCACTGGGGCCCACTCAAGATTGTTTTGTTTTTGAGACAACACCGCTCCGTGGTCGGTGGAGCTAGCATCAACTGACAATTTGGATTCTTTTGTGGGATCGAAGTATGCTAAGGTAGTCTCAGCCGATAGAGCTAGCTTCATGGCCTGGAAAGCTCATGCCCCCGTTCCAGATGGTATTGGATTTGACTAACTCCCTCAGTGGTGCAGTGAGGTCTGTGAGATTACGAATGAACCAGCCACAATACGTGACCATGCCCAGGAAACTTCTCACTCCGGTCACATTGATGGGGCAGGGGCAGCCTGAATGTCTTGGACTTTGATGGGATATGGTGATACCCCATTTTGGGAAAAATGGTATCCAAAAAACGCTATCTCCCTCCGGAGAAACTCACATTTTTCCCTATGAAGCATTAGTTCATTTTCTTTAAGGCGTTGGAAAATGGCTCTCAAGCGATCAAAATGTTCCTCTAGCGTGGGGGCATGGATTAAGATGTCATCACTGACATTGAAGACTCCCTCGAGGCCAGCAAGCACACTTCTGATGGTGTCCTGAAAAACCTCAGTGGCACTAGAGACTCCAAAACTGAGATGCTTATATCTCCTCAGGCCTATGTGGGTGGAGAAAGTGGTAATGGCTTGGGATGGAGGATCCAACATCAGCTGGTGGTAACCAGCACGTAAGTCCATTTTCTAGAACCACTTCGATCCACTCAGTTCTGCCACTATATCGTTCACAGAGGGTGTCAGATACCGCTCCCTTTTAATGGCCAGGTTAGGTAGGCGCATGTCCACGCATATTCGAACCTCTCCCGGTTGTTTGGGCTTGCATGCCACCACAATTGGAGACACCCAGTGAGTTGGGCCATCAACCTTTTCAATGATATCTGCCTGTTCCAGCTTGATCAGTTCTTCTTCCACTTTGATCAGTTCCTCTTCCACTTTAGGCGGGAGGTGAAACACCACCCGTCGATGTTTTAAAGCTACTGGCTGGATCAAGTCATCGATGTGTTAACCTATCAGTCGATCTTTCAAACACCCTATGACTTCAAACAGTGATGCAAACTGAGTCAGCAAGCCATGCACATTTTCTTGGTGTATGCTGAGGGCTAATGCGATGAGTTGAAGGGGCTCTGCTGTCCGGCAGCTCAGCAACATCCCAGTGCCCCCTTTGGTGACGCACACCTTGGTCCTCGTCGAGCGAGATTCATGTGTAATCTCAGACGTGAACACTCCTGCTAACAGAAGTGGAGTAGTGGACCCATAAGCAAACACTTTGGTAGTGGTGGGTCTCAGAGTGGGTGATGCTGGCAGGGTGAGCATCATGGACTAGGCCATGATGTTGATAGAGGCTCCAGTGTCAATTTGTGCCTGCACTTGATGACCTCCCAGGAGTATGTTGCACTTCTGGATGTGTATGCGTGGACATCCTTCGAATTGCATGGCATGTATCATGTGGACCGCCCCCTCAAAGTCATCATCGTCCATGTCCCCTTCTTTTATTGGACTGCCTGAGGCAATTAGTGTATTGACTGTTTTGGGCCTTTGCCCCTTTGGGGATGTTGATGAGCGAGATACCTTTGCAAAGTGATTCAATTTGTTGCACGCCGAGCACCGCTTTCCTTGTGCAGGGCAAAGTCCCTGGTGTGGGTAAGGTTCTTCACATCCATAGCATGTCTTAGACACAGATGCTGACTTATTTCTTGCTTTCCTCTTGTCCTGGGTTTTGGCAACTACAGCATTGACAGGTTCCGTCTTGATCGGGTGTTGTAGTGCTGCCTCCATGTGTTCCGCTCGCACCTTGGACAGTTTTTTTGACCTACCCATGGTCAGCATGTCCGCCTTGGGCATTCCTGGAACTTGGAGAATGTTCTCTCACAATTTCGTAGAAGAGCAACCATGAATGAATTGAGCCCGGATTTCGTCATCTGCATCCGGCAGTGTGCAGATGCTAGCTAGTTCTCTCAGGCGAGCGTAGAAAGTGTCAATGGATTCCTCAGGGTTTGCTAATGGTTTGAAATGGGCTGTTAGTGCTCACTTCAGTGTGCCATACGTGTGAGGTGGTCCTGCTTTTGTTACTGACTTTCCTAACTTGTGGATGGCTGGCCCTCCTAAGTGTAAAAGCATGGGACGCCTCCTGTCATTGTCTAGGTCAATAGCTGCAAAAAAGGTCTCCAAACGCTCTACCCAGTCTATCCCTTTTGGTGCCTGCACTGAGGGAGGGCCATCAATCAGGAATGGTTCCACTGGGGGTATGGCTGTCATGGTGATTGTACTATGTGGCAAACTGTGGTGCTCAGGAAATGACAATATCCTGTTCCAACTCCTCCTTTATGTGTCACAAAACAGTCTTGGCACAGCCACTTCCCCTGGCTAGGTGATGCAAAGTGAGTGGAGATTGGTAGTGGCAGGCTCCTCTTCAATGGCCCATTGCACTGGGGAATGTGTGAGCAAACAAAAACACAGGGATGTAGGAATCACCAACCTGGAGGCTGCTGGAAATCACAATTGCCCGCAACTGTAGCTTATAGTCTTTCAGTGAGCTGCCTGGATTGAGTGCCGATGAGGGAAAATGCCCTGCTGGCAGGATGAGCCAGAAAATTCCACCACCTCTGACTTCCAGGGTGGTCAGATTTTCACTGGGCTATGCACGCCCTGAACGGTGAGCCGGGACACGCCCACAGGAGTCAGGGCGTCAGCTGCCGGGCTCTGACATGGAGTCTGATGTGTTGATCACACTAGGAGGAGCAGGGTGGACACCCGATGGTGTGCGCATGTGCCAGCCCAGTGGGGATGCCAGAATCTGCGGCAGAACACCTCGGCCCCTCAGCGTGATGACGCACGTTAGCCTGCGCATCACCAGAGGATGCAGAAGAATGCTGGGTCAGCAAGAGTCTGCACGGCACGGTGCTTGCGGCACACAGAGCCCCCGCCAACCAGGAACGGAAAAGACAAGGTATGTAACGGGTCCACACCCGCTCGTCACCAGTTGTTGCATGCAAGGCCAGTGTTGTACTTAGATATGCTTGTTACAGGTTCTATACAGAACCTTCATGTGTTGCCATAGTGCTGTTTTGTGGGGAGTTCCAATAAAGACAGTTGGTGCCTCTCATCTGTCGTGAGAGGAGCGGTGGCTCGTTGTTCCCATGAATAAATACTAAAGACATTCCTGCTGTGTCCTGTCTTATGCTCGGGGACACAACAGCCAGTAACTCGGCCTGAACGTTAATGTGTGGCAAAGGCAGGGCAATTACAGATAAGCCGCACACACGGATTCTCGTTCCGACCTGCGGTCATGCCCCAGGTCCCTTTATTTATATCCTCTGTCCCTACGTCACGGCTGTGACCATCGGGAATCAGAGGGGAGGGTCCTTCCTCACAAACACCCCTCCTGGGATTAGCATAGTGAGCTTGACCCACTACGACAAACATAACAATCTCCAAATACCAAACATGTTAGTACCAACTTTAAACGTACAGTACTGTACACATCAACAACTTTATGGCACTTCTCATTGTCTGTAAATATCTTTTCTTCTTTTTACATGCATTAGTGATGCTGTTTGCCAGCATCACTAATGCAGTAAGTAGTGAGTTGCCTTGTTGTCATCTTCACTAGCGTTTTACCGCCTTATAGTGTAGAGAACTGAAGATGATTTTCTCTTTCCTGCAGATGCTCCAAACACTGTCGGAGGTTCCTTTGTGCAGCAGAGAGGCACAGGATGAAGAAAACCGGGTGAAGAGGAGTTGCAACAGAATGTGGACTCTTCCAGGTAAGTTATGCAATAGCGAGCACTGACGTGAAGTGGGTGCATTATATTGTGGACATGCCGAATATACCAGCCCGCTCTCGCAAGAATTCCAAATCTCACAGGAGTTTGGCTGCAGTTGAACATGTGAATTCCTCAAGTACATTAGTTATTTATATCAAATCTCTCAGAATCCCATAATGAGGTGTCAGCCAGGTTAATGTTGCTGGTGGCAGATAAATAAGTGGATGAGGAGAGTTACTTCCTTCCTGACTTACTTAATAGCTAAGATAAAGATATCTCAGAGGACATAATTAATCTTGCTCACAAGCTGACACAGTAGATCTGTAAGCAATAGATTTACTGGTGTGCCTTGTTCTACTTATAGACTGGGTGCACACATTGCTGTGACCGTGATCCCAGTACTGGACAACTCATACCCATATGGTAGTACAAGGTGATATACAGTATTAATGAGAAGATGATCAATATGTTGATCCTAGATTGTGCTGAGCCCTCCAATCAGCCTTAGTACAGTCTGTTGGATCTATGGTATCTGTTAAGGCTTCTTTCAGAGCAAAGGTTCACAGAGGTGTACAGAGGATCTAATTCCGTTTTAAATACAGACACACATTATGCCTTGAATGTAATGACTGGTTAGGGGGTGCAGTTTTCTCAGCACTTTTCATTTGACTCTTCTACTACTACATAAAAGCCACTTTCAGGTAAAATTAATGCCTTTTAAGTTGAAGAATGTCACTGTTAACAGGGTTCTGATTTGGCTGAAAGACTTGTATGCTCCCAACTTAGATAACATTCCTGCCTCTTCTACCAGCTTGGTAAACCACCTGCTACACTTCCCGAACATACTTCAAGGCCTGTCTGAATATAAAGATCGAGTCAGTACAGATAAGGCGTGGTTATTCCAACATCAGGTTGGCAGTGGTGAAGTATAGCTCCCCCACCCAAGAACCAGACTCAAACCTCCATCATAACCTCTGTCCTTAAATGGTACTACTCAAGATTTGTCGAAAAGTTTGAGAGAACTGTAGCGCCAATAATTTACTTTACTTCGAGAAAACAACCCAAACTTATTGTATGTACCAAAATATTCTAGAAGCCATTTAACAGGCATATGCAACCTTTGCATTGGAATCATATGAAACATATTTTGGGAGAGAGACCAGTCAATGACGCTCCTATGCTTTGTGGAAAAGGTTGCTTTATTTTATGCAAGCAGTGATCACTCACACTGATAAACGCCTTTGGCTTAGCCGTACACTAGAAACATCTACCAATACCATTTCAAACACCTACCCCTCACCCCTAACCATTAGCCATCCCTCAGTCTCTTTCACCCCCTTTAGAAATCTTTATCACATGTAAACACATATTTAATGAAGCAGACTTTTTTCAGCTTTCATCCATACATTACTGTTTTTTTCTTCTTCCGTCTACCCTCACTAAGCCCAAGCAGCCACAAATTCTAACTCCAATGATACCTTTCTGTCATTTTTCTTTTAAACTTGTTATCTCTTTCCCTGCTTTACCCAGAGCTCTTTTTTCTGATACCTGAAAAACCCTCCTCAGAGGTGTTTTTTCTGTCCCCAGTATCACACTCAGCTTCTATTTTCACACCAGTCCTCCAAAATCTGTATCACATTTATAATATATGTTTTGTACCGCAGCACTGATAAGTGGACACCATCCTGCCTGTCATAAATTGGGTTTCTGGTTGGTAGAGGTATGCACCCTGTCCATGTAGGAACCACTATCCTATTCAGGGTAAGTCAGAAACACACTTTAAATTAGTCTGTGCTCACCCTCTGGTAGCTGGGCACAGAGCAGTCAGGCTTAACTTAAGAGGCAAGGTGTAAAGTATTTGTGCACACAACCCACAGTAACACAGTGAAAACACCACAAAAAAGACTCCACACCAGTTTAGAAAAATATACTACAAATTTATAAATAAATCAAAACTGAAATGACAAAAATCCAATACGTAGAAGTCGAGATATGAATTTTTAAATATTAAATGTAAAAAAAGCGCTTAGAAGCTAATAACGCACAAAGAGTTAATTAGTTGTGCTGGACAAGGACAAATTCAAGAGTTCAGGCCACCAGTGATGGAGCGCAGGCGGGCTACAGGACCCATGCTGGGCCCGCTGATCAAAAGTACCTTAATCCTTTTCTCAGCACAAGATGTGTTGCTGATCCACATGTAGTTGGGGTGTTGTGCCTGATTTCTCCACGCAACTGGTTCCAAAGTGGTAGTTCTGGAGGTGATGCAGCGTTTCTGAGTGTAATTCACGGGTCCGGCTCCTGCAACAGCGGTGATGTGTTGATCCCGATCTTGCAGCAGGCGATGCGTCGGTGCCTATTGGCACAACGTCATTGATGTGCAGGCTCTGGCAGATGCAGCCCTTTTACACTCACTTCCACGGCCCTGGATTGGGTTGGCACCACTTGGCAGAGTGGACTTACAGTAAGCAAAGTCCAGGTATTATTTGAAGATGGAAGTGAAGTCTTTGATATCCCTGAGACTTCAGCAACAGAAGGCAAGCCAACAAGCCCTTCGAGAAACGTAGACTCTGGGATGTAGGGATGCAGGTCCAGTCCTTCTCACTCCTTCGTAAGAAGCAGCAGGCCAACACAGCAGAGCAGTTCAGCAAGGCAGTCCCTCCTCCAGCTCAGCAGTCCTCCTTCCTGGCAGAATGTCCTCAGTTCCAGAAGTGTTCTGACTTGGTGGTGTCAGAGGCCCACTTATACCCAGTTGGGCCTTTGAAATAGGGAGACTTCAAAGAGATGGTTTGAAATGCACAAGACCCTGCCTTTCCTACCCTGTCTCCATATTCACTCTAGGAGAGTATGCAATCCTTTGTGTGGTGACAGGATACTGCCTTTCACGTGTAAAGTGTCAGCTCCTCCCTTCCATCCTGCTCAAGATGACCCATCAACATGCAGAGGGCTACTCAGTCACACCTACCCTTCCTTTGTGTGTGACTGTCTAGAGGGAATGCAGGAAGTCAGCTGTCACCCTCCCTAGACGATTATTCCAGAGACAGGCAGAGGGCACCAAGGGACAGGTGGACAACACATTAAACCTGTCTCAATTGGCCCATTGGGCTGTTTGCAACCAGTAAAATGCATTTCCCATGCACCAACCCTATTTTGCGAGTCAGTAACCTATTACTGACTCACAAAATAGGGTTTGCGAGTCACTATTAGGAAGGGGCGTTTAAAGTGTGTCCCTTCCTAATACCGAGTCACACTGGTATGTATGAATGTTTTGCAACCGGTAATTCCCAGTTGCAAAAAAATCGCAGATTATCACCAATGTCAAATTGGTGAGCCATTGCAAATGGGAAGTGGTCCCTTTCCCCTTTGTGAATGGGAGCACCAACATTTTTTCAGAGTAGGCAGTGGCCCCACGGACCATTGCCCACTCTATAAAAA
This sequence comes from Calotriton arnoldi, assembly GCA_963921515.1. NCBI lineage: Eukaryota > Metazoa > Chordata > Amphibia > Caudata > Salamandridae > Calotriton > Calotriton arnoldi. The sequence goes on along the minus strand of CAWUFW010018690.1, from coordinate 37,431 downwards.
TGAAAAGAAAACTTTTCATTTTTCTTTTTGAAATGCATCCTATTTCCTTTAAGGAAAACGGGCTGCATTTAAAACAAAACCTGCTTTATTTAAAAAGCAGTCACAGACATGGTGTTCTGCTAACCCCAGCAGGCTACCATCCCTGTGAGTGCTGGCCATTCCCAATGGGTTACAAATTGCGACCTGCTGCTTAAATATTAATGAAGCAGATCCCTTTTGACCCATTTGAGAATTGCAAACAGTGTCTTAGACACTGTTGTACATCAGGTTCTAGATTTGCAAATTGTGAGTCGCTAAAAATCGCAATTTGCGAGTTGCAAAACCTGATGGTCATACATGTGGCCCCAAATAGTTTAAGTAGGATAAAGCCAACTTTCTAGAAGTGGCATTTTCAGCACTGCAATTTAGAAACCCACTTCACCATCAGTTTTTAAATTGTGAGTCCAGGGACAGCAAATTTGGGTTTCCCATATCTTCCCAATTGGAAATTATTCTTCTAAAATATAATAAGGCAATCCCAATGTTAACCTATGGGAGAGATAGGCCTTGCAGTAGTAAGTGTATTTCACCACGAGGACATGTAAAACTTAAAAGTACATTTCTTACTTTTTAAATACACTGCACCCTGTCCAAGGGCTGTTCATGGCCTACCTTAGGGGTGACCTATTTGTAATAAAAATGAAGGTTTGGGCCTGGCAAGTAGGTTAACTTACCAGGTCGAGATGGCAGTCTAAAACTGCACACACAGGATCTGCAGTGGCAGGCCGAAGACTTTTTAAAGGGCTACCTAAGTGGGTGGCACAATCAGTGCGGCAAGCCCACTAGTAGCATTTGATTTACAGGCCTTGGGCACATATAGTACACTTTACTAGGGACTTATAAGTAAATCTAATATGCCAATTGTAGATAAAAACCAATGTTATCATGTTTAAAGTAAAGAGCACATGCCTTTTAGCACTAGCTAGCAGTGGTTATGTGCTCAGATCCCTAAAGCCAGCAAAAACAGGAGGTCACAAGGCAAAAGGTCTGGGGAAACCACGTCAAGGATACCAGGTCTAATGGTGCTGAAAAACCATATGCAGTTTCTAAGCTAAGTCCATGTGGCTGATCACCCCCATCCTCCTTGTTTTGCAAAAGCCCTTCTAACTCCATGTTAACATCCTTCCTTGCTTTGTCAATGGCTGCTGTTTTTCTTGCTCCCCTCCACACCCTTCTCAACCGCAATTGCTCCAACTGCTCCTCCTTCCTGTCTCCTGTAATACCAACAAGTCCCTTTTCATCATATTTAGCAATTACACATCTGACAGCGGCACCACATCATCTTGCCCCTGGTGCACGTCTATCAAACCCAGTCTCGGTTTCTGCCCTTCAGTTCCCATAGCTTGGGCAGCAGCTGGCCCAATTGCTGTCCATAATATAGCTTCTTTGTGTACTCCAACACCCACCTCACAATGGATTGGCCACAAATCCACACTCCTTTCTTCCTTCCCTGAACCATACCCATTCCTATAGAAACGTCACAAGCATTGTGTGCTACTCCTTCCCGAGGCCTTTCAGCCTTGTGTACCAAAGCATCTTTCCTGATGCCACCTTCTCTTCCTCCCACTCTAAAACAAATGACTCTGTCACTAATCCCTTCCTAAAGGATTGAGTCCCAGAAGACTTTTCACGCCAGCGACCTAGCATGAGGCCTTACTTAGGATACCTATTATTTGGTTGTCCAATATTCTCTTCCCACCTTCATGGTGAAACATCTTCCCATCCCCATGACCTCACATTCTCATGTATGCCTCACATGTCCTTATGGGACAGATCTCTTCTTTTCCTATTAATTCTTACTCATATTCCTTTTCTCCTGTGACTTGTCCCAGACTCTAATTCACATATATCCCCCTCCGTCTGCACATCATCCACATCCAGCCACTGAACTGCTTTGCCCCTACTTATGGTAAACCGTTCATGTCAAAATTACATCTTCCCATATAGGATACCTCCTGAAATGCATAGCATGCTGCAAAATGAATAAGACACACATCAGAATGAATGTGACATATACCAAAACAAATATGAAACAAAGCAGAATGAATATGAATTATACCAAAACAAATATGAAACATGACAGAGTGAATATGCTACTTCGTGATTAATATGAATAACACTTAATCTAAATTGAATAAGAGATATACTGAAATATATATCTATCGTACTGAAATGAATATGTCCCTCACAGTAATCAATATAGCATGCACTGAAATTAATACAATATGCATCAAAAAGAATGGGAGGTTTGTTGAAATGAATGACATTTGCCAAGAGAAATATGACATGCGTTCAAATGAATATGACAGATTGAAATGAATATAAGGTACTAAAATTATTATATTATATTCTGATATGACTGTAATGCTCATTGAAAATAATATGACATACATTGAAATGAACAATACACATGTTGAATGAACATGAATTGCATTGAAATTAATATTGTCCTGATTGCAATGAATATGGCATATAAAGAAATTAATATGTGATGACAAAAAGAATATGAAAGTTTATTGTTTAATTTAAAAAAATCATTACAATCATGGAAATTTAAAAACAGCCAATTTCTTGAAACAGAGACATCGCACATATTGAACAGATACATTACAAATATAAAAGTAATTTAAAGATATTGTACCGTACAAAAACCATGAAATCTCATAAAACTTTATAAAAAATAGTATTCTGCTCATAACTTAGTTATATCAATTCATTTCATTATTAGTTATAATGTCTCTATATAAAATAATACCTGCCGTATCAACAATCATAGCTTTCATAATCAAATATCAAAATGCTGTTACACTGTTCCTTCGAGCAAGCTATATTCGGTGCAAACACATAGCCATATATGATAATAATAAATAGTAACTTAATCTATAAAGTGCATCCATGCCTAATATCTATATTCAACTGAGTCCTATTAAAACAATCTGCCTACTCCTATACTACAGACAAAACATCATCCTGGATCAATTTTTTTCAGCTATCTGGATGAACTTAGCAAAGTGCAATGTTAGATTAATGTTGTGCCCTAAAAGGCATGCTATAATTGCTTGGCAGCACATTCTCACTCCTATTTCCTTGAAAGTTGGCTTTAGGAATGTGTCCCTCTCTTGCCGCAAACTTGGGCAGGCACATACAATATGTAGTAACGTTTCATTGACATAGCCACATAGTCTACAGTGTTGTGTTTGCCAGTTTTTTACCCATCTTGGCGTCCCATCCTTAGTTGGATAGCAACCAAATCTTAACATAAGAAGTCTATCCCTCACTGCTGGTTTAAATGAGTGGTTAGGTAAGATTGGGACTCGATTTTATTATACGAGTTAATAATCGACCAGGCATGCTTTTTATGTGCAATCGCCTCCTGGTCAAATAAAAATGATAACATTTTAGTAGATTGATTTAAAGTCTGTTTTAAGACAAGTTTATTTCTTCCCAGATGTTCAAATTGCGGTAATTTAACAGTATTTAGCTCTCAGCTCTCTGGTAAATATAGTCTCCAAGCGCTAGCATACTCTTTCTCTTTTATTTCTTGCCAGCACAAATCTGCAAGAGAGCCGGGATCCGATAAAAAAAGAGAAAATAAACATTTCAAAATTGCGGATTGTCTCGCCAAAGATTGGTTCAACAGGCCAAACTTTAATCTAACATTGGCATGCCCTGCATTCCTCAGGATCTTAAATACTGATTTAAAAACTTGTATTTGTAAATTCTCAAGAAGTTTGCTATCTTTGCCCCGGAAAATAATTGAGCCATTGGTTGAGCGAGGGAATCAGTTTTGCCTTCATTACCTTTAGTAAATGTTTATTACTCGGCTTACCAGCTTATCTCTCAGTGACCTAAAAGCAAAGGAAAGTGAGGTTGCTTTGGCTTTTAGGTTAATAAAATGTTGTTTAAAAATTCATTCTATTGTCCAACATAATTCCTAAGTATTTATACTGCTTTACTGTCTCAATAGCTGACCCATTGATTTCCCATATTTTCTTGTCCGATTTATTTGATCCTAACATCATAATTTTCATTTTTTAATATTCATTTGAAGACTATTGGCTACAATATATTGATTAAATGATGCTATCAGTCTTTTAAGCCATATTGGTGTGTGGCTCAACAATATTGTGTCATCTGCATACTGCAAATATTTTACAGCTAGACCTGCAAAGTTTGGAGCGTGTGCATTAACATTTTGCAGATGGTGTGGTAAATCGGCCATAAACAGGCACAGCCCTGTTTGAGGCCACTATGTGTTTCCAGAAGGCATGTGGTACAACCTCCATCACCCAGTTTAACCTACACCCATGTATTTTAGTAAAGCAATATGATCATATCTAACAGCTGCTTCGGTACACCCCATGCTGATAGCTTTGCCAAAAGTAAATTACGAGGAACTGAATCAAATGCAGCTTTTAGGTCGACCAAACCAATATAGAGCTTTTGTTTTTTATATTTTGTTCTCTCAGCCAGCAAAGTGATTAGTAACAAGTTCGTAATTGTTGACTCCCCCCTTCGAAATCCAGCTTGGAAGATTGGGATTATTTTCCTTTCGGTCGCCCATTGTTCCAAGTCCATAAGTAGGCCTGTTGCAAATATTTCGCTTCTACATCGGTTAGTTCAATCAACCTGTAATTGGCTGGATTGTCAGGTGGGCCGCTTTTGTAAATTGGCAGTATTATGCTGCCTTGTCAGGATTCAGGGACCAAATTTCACAATGTCTTTAAATAATTGTGATAAAATTCTTGACCAGAAGTCCATCTTGGCTTTAAACATGGCATTCGGCATCCCATTTGGGCCTGGCGCCCCATTTGATTTGATCTTACTTATCAATGTTTTTACCATGTCCTCCTGCGATGACTCAAACACTAACAATTGATTGCCACAAAGAATTTCTACTTCATGATCCACGCTGCTTAAATTAGTCGGCAAAGCAGGTGGGCATACATCGAAATCCGGCCCTGAGGCATTTACAGGACAAGCTCCATACAGATTGAAAATGAAAGACTCCCAATCAGACGCGGTGATGTTAGCACTATTATGTCTCCTGTTGCCATAGTCAAGGTCATTGATTGTGCCCCAAAATGCTCTCAGATTATTGAATTTAGTGGCATGGTGTAATTTAGCCCATAGCTCTTCGTGATGTGCCCTTTTTACCTTCCAGATCTCATTTCTATAACCTTTTCTTAAGCGCTTTCATGAGCATAATTTAATGGATTTGATGACGCTATTTGGTTGATTGTAGAGTACCCGGAAAGGTTTATTAAGTGCCTTCTTTTGTAGATATAGCCTATGTGAATACCAGATGTTTCTTTTTGGCTTAATTGTATTTCCCCTAGATGTTATTTTTGCCAGAAAGTCATCCACTAATGAAGAGCAAATACACGGCTAAATTTCCACCATTGTTTTTAGGTCTCGCCTAGGCAGCGCGAATGCGCCGCTGTCTAGGAGATGACCTTTAGAAATCGGTCAGCTCTTTTCAGGGTGGCATCCACCTTGCGGGAGCGAGCAATGCGCGCGCTTGTTTACATTTCCCTGCTCGCGTCACTTTCACTTTCTAGTCGGCTTCACGCGCGTGCTTGTTTACATTCAGCGGCGCGCGCAGGGACCATCTGTTTTGCACTGTGTTCTATAATTGCTTTTGTCCTGCCTGACACGCTCTTCGGCAAAGCGCTTTTATTTTAAACCAGCCCCACACGCCTGATGTTTCACTGCTAGGCTGCTAGACTTTGTGTCTGTTTTAGGTTGTGGTGGCTTTAACTTTCAGACCATTATGCTGCCTATGCTCCGCATGCATTGATACTCGAACACTGGAAAAATACCTTGCCTGCGGGGAAGGCTGAAAACAGCAAAAGAAGGGCAAAATAAATTGAGATGCCTTTACATTTGAGACGTATGCAATTCCTGTGGAAGCATTCATTTCGAGACTCGCACCGTCTGCTTTTGCAAACAAATTGGTTGCATTTTACCTGGCAACACACGCAAGTTTGTCTCGTCTTCAGGCCGCCAGCCCAAGTTCAATGGGACCAATGAAACGGGGTGGGGTGATTCCTCCTGTCTGTGTTTGATGTCCGTATCTATCACAGAATGTCTTTCTCGGTCTGTTGTGTGTCTGGACATTTACTGACTGTCGCTCTCACTTTTTGTCTCTGTCTAACTTTGGCAAGCTCGGTCTCTTTCGTTCCCTCTTTCACTGTTTCAGTATATCGTTGTTCACTTCATGGTGCCATTCCTTTTGCTTCCATCTGCTTGTCTAACTCTGCGCCGTTCTCTTTATTTTTCCCTCTTTGTGTGTCTCGCTATGTCTGTCTCTCAAAATGTCTCTATGTGGCTGAGGTAATATATAATGCTTGAGTTATTGTCAGAAATTTGAATTTGAGAAATAGATGCAATTTGTAAGGGGATTTTGGACATTGGAATGCTGAGCGCTACACTGAAAACGATCGTGTTTCACAGGGTGGCTAATGACTCCTATATGGCTTTCGCTCCTGCATTCGAATGTTACAGTTGCTCTCTATTTAATTTTTAGCAGGCTGCCCTCAATGGATGCACGCTTTTAAATACTAAGGGGCCGATTCTGATGCGGGTTGGAAAAGCTTCCCGACCGAATCGGTTGGGAAATGGTGTCCGACCCACTCGGATCGAGAAAGTCCGACCGGCGGAGTAGGATGCATCCGGATGCTTCCAGATACGATTTGGTTGAACTCCCATTGACTTCAATGGGAACATTTGTTCCTAACCGCATCAGAATTGGGCCCTCGGTCGGGAAGACACGTTCCCAATCCGATTTGGAAGGAGAAAATGCCGTTAGGAGGCCTTCCTAACCGCATCAGAATCAGGCCCTCGGTCGGGAAGCTTTTCCAACCCGCATCAGAATCGGGCCCTTAATGGCCTCTCTCCCATTAGAGAGCATGCCTCCTTCTCGGTCCCATAATTCAGAGACAGATGATTTAATGCCCAATAGCAATAGAGCCTTTTTGCAGCAACTAGAATGGTTTAATTTTCGGTTACAGGAGAGTGTGCAGTATATGCACTTTTACCCAAGTGGACTTCACAGAACTGCTCCTCATCTTGAGGACTACATATTTGAAAATGTATTTCACGACTTTGTTACCTTGATGGAGAATTTTCATGTGGATCTTCGTTGAGTCTTCCATTCTCAAATGACCTACAACAATTCTTCCATATGAAGCAAAAAGCGCAATGTTTGTGTTGAAAATCTGCTCTGCATATTCTGTCCTTTAAGACGTTCTAGCTTAAATGAAAGTCTCGATTGACTCTTATTTAAGTTTGTTTCACATTATCAAGGGAAAGAAAAGAAGAAGCAAAACTATTTTTTAAAGAGTTTGAAGTTCTTGGTATACGGTTGAGGAGAGTGAGTGTGCTTTTACATTAATAAACGTTTGTCAATCAATCAGTATCAATCAATAATCAATATTCGATCTTCCAAAATCAGATCATAAAAGACAAACAGATAAAAACAGGCAGTTTACAAAAAACATTAAAATATCCACAATAAGATTCATGAAAAAGCATCCACTTGGAAGGGTTATAAGTGCATAGATCTAATTGCAGCGACTCAGTGGAAAACTAACAACATAAATACAAATATACTCACTTCCATTATTTTTAAAGCAGTATATTATTCCTTGATAACTTTCATTGCAAAACATCAACTTGGAGAAATGAGAAATGCTTAGATCAAGTTTCAGCATCATAATAAACAAGCATTGGCATAGCCAATAGGTCTCGCTTTTGGGACCTTATAAGTATTTAGTTATGCAGCACAATATCCTTGGTGCAACAACATCAACTGTTGCATGGCTAAACACTTATAAGGTCCCAAAGGCGAGACCTATTGGCTATGCCAATGCTTGTTTTATATTGATGCCTATTTAGTGCTAGTTCTATTATTGGATCTATATGGGCCAAAATCTCTTCTTGTTTTTCTGAGTGCCATGCTAGCCTTTTCAGATTGTATGTGATAGGCTCTAAGTCAAGAGTTCTTGATTTTGGTAAATGAGCCGCTGCTAGTGATAATGTAATAGATTGGGGATTATGGTCACCTTCCACTCTTGGAACCACTTGAAATCCTATAATATTGATTGACAGTTCCTTTGAGATAATGGTATAATGTATGATGGAATGTTGTCGTGAATATTTAGATGTTGGAACACCAGCCAAAATATGTTGAAATCCTCCTGTAGCAGCATAAGATCACATTTTTGTAACTGGGAGCAAAACATCTTAGATAGAACCGTATCTCCCTTCTTTGAATTCCCAGTAAACAGGTGCATATTGAAATCTCCAGAGATAAAAAAACAAATTGCAGGGTATTGATGGGATAATGTTTTAATTATTGTCTTTACCACTCTTTTTATACTCAAATAAGTAGTTAGAAAAATATTCGTAATTCAAAATCAACCTTAATGCACAATGGCCAATCCAGTTGGAAATTAATTACATGATGGACGGCATCAAGATCCAATGACACATAAATAGAAAGCCCACCATTTGCCCGGCCATGAGTAGATGAACGACTTGCAAGGGTAGCATATTCTTGGCAGCCAGCGATGGGCTCATAACACATTTTCCAGGTTACCTGGAACATTAAGATTTTAAAGTTCTGAATAAAATGTATTATCTCTTGGTCTTCTAGCAACTTTTCAAGGCCATGAACATTCCATGAGCAAATGGTAATGTTTGTGTGTTCCTTGTATTTGTCCGGGCTTCTCAACCTTCAATCGATATTTTCAAGGTTTTTGTCAGGATTCCCTTTGCTGAGTGCTTTTGGGAGCCATGCCCAATCGTCTCTTGGGGCTGAATATATTTTGAAACTCTTCACAAATTTGTGAACCCGAACTGCAACTTGTAATCTTAAGGCAAGAAGAGAACTCAGGATTAAATAATGGACCTATTGCTCCTTTCAGAATATTATTGTTTCCCCCATTCATTAAAATGAATATGACGTGTTAAAATGAATATAAACTCCACTGAAATGAATCTGGCTTGCCTTAAAATGAATAAGATCAACACTGAAATTCTCATGACATTTATCAAAATGAATATGCCATGCTTTAAAAATATCATGCATATTAAAATGAATATAACATATTTTATAATGAATTACATGTTAAAATTAATATGACAAGTGCTAGCATGAATGTGACATGCTTTAAAATGAATTGGTAACTTTGAAATAAACAAGACATTTATCAAAATGAATACAGTGTGCAGTGAAAGTAGCATGATACACAATGAAATGAATATGATATATGTTGGAATGGATGCAACTCGTGTTAAGATTAATATAAGAAGTGTTATTATGAATGCGATATCCATTGAAAGGAATATGACACGTGCTAAGATGAATATGACAAGCATTGAAATTATTATTAAACCTCATTGAAATTAATTCAAAATGACTTAAAATGAATGTGACCAATTCTGAAGTTGCAATTAATCTAGTAAAAAACTAATACGATATGCTCTGAAATTAATATGATAAGCATCCAAATGAATATGACATGTATTGAAATGAATATGACATATGTTGAAATGGATATGACCAATGTTAAAATTAACACGGCAAGCGTTCATGTGAATATCACAACGACTAAAATGAATATGACATTCATTGAAAGAAATCTGACATATGTTAAAATGAATATGAACCACTTTGAAATGAACATGACACCTATTTAAATTACTATGGCCCACATAAAAATGAAAATGACATTTATTAAAATGAATATGACACTTATTGAAATGAATATGAAGCTATGAGATAAATGTGATATAAAATGAAAGAAATAAAGTACATATTGAAATTAACACAGCTATATTTTGATTAATATGATCCATGTTTAAAGAATATAGCATGCATTGGCACTTTGTTGAGTTGCTTTTAAATGAATATTACATTTGACAATAATATCACATATTCTAAAAGGATATGATAAGGACTAACATACATAAGACTATTATAACACACTTTTAACACAATATAGCATAAGGAAATAGCCTTTACCTACATGAATTTACCATCCAGGGAGGTACCACACAGGTAAGTATTTCTACCTTTACCACACAGTACTTTACTACACAGGTAAGTATTTTTCTAAATAACCTAATTTCTTAGGTGCTGATAGAGGTAAAGGGAGGTTAGGGTGATTTAGGGTTTAAGGGTGAGTAGAGGTAAAAGAGGGTAAGGGTAATTTTAAGGTTTGAGGTGGGTAGATATAAAGTTCAGGTATGGGCAAATATAGGATTTGGAAGTGGGTAGTGGTAAAGGGGGTAAGGGTCATTTTAGAGTTAAGGGTGGGCAGGGGTAAATGGAGGAAAGGGTGATTTTTAACGTTTAGGGAGTGGGTAGATGTAACTGGAGGCAAGGAATAAAAAGAGGGGCTTCCCCTCAAAAAATAAAAAAGTAGCCACATACACACATGTGATGTGTTTATGTGCATACATTTTTCTTTCTTGAGTGAAGGCTGAGGAATGAAGCCTGAAGAGTAAAAACACAGAACCAAAGATGAAGTGTGAGGCCAGAGTAAATAGGAATGAGGATTGAGAGATGAGAATGAAATGTGCAAAATGGTGAGTGAGAGATTAAGACTGAATTTTGAAAGGTGATGGTGGGACAAGGGGTTATGAGTGCGGAGTGAAAAATGAAGTGCAAAAGAGGCTGCAAATCCTCCACCATCAAGGCCACACTGGCACCTGCAACCTTCCATACACTAGCAGAACTGAATCCTCTGCCTTAGGCACTCCAGACAGGCTGTTCTAGTTATTTGGTGCTACTGCTGCTGACTCTCCTGTGATGGATGCTACCCACAGATGAGCTGGGCTCCTCCCTACAGTGGGCAAGAGGCCGTGCTGCATCGCTGGAGTGTACTGACCAGTGGTAGCACCTCTCTACCGCATCCTGTGGGTAAGCACCAGTCAACTACATGATTAGGCCCTTGTGGCCACATTGGTTGGATTAGACGGCTGCCCCATAGCCTACTTGCTGCACCTGAAGGACCTAGGGAGACTGAAACAACAGTAAATGCTATTATTATATTGTCAGGGACCCTCTTGTGTGTATTTTGCCTAGGGAGACTGAACCCATCCTTTAACCACTAGGTTAATCCACCATCCATCACGCATTAGTGGGACAGACCATTCTACCTGCTGCACTCCCAATGGGTTCATCTAGGTCCTGGACATTGCCGCTACCAACTCCTGCACTGGATCGCTTTTTTGCGAGGCCGCGACCTGTGATAAACATGCCAACCTTGTGTACTTCACTGAGGTGAGAGGCTGTGGCGCATCATTGGAGTGGACACCCCGAGGGCAGATTGAATAACTGCGGCACCCTACCTGCTTGACTCGCGGCTAAGAGCTGACTGGCTGTATGATTAGGCCCTTTTGGCCGCACAGGCTGGGAGTGATACTTGTCAGATTTAGCGGACCAGGACAAACAGACTTCTGCCCGCATTCCCTGCCTCCTCCCTCTACACAACCAAGATATACTAGAGCGACAGAGGAGGCACCCCAGGAACTCCTTACCCCACATCTGGACCTACTGCGCATTTATCCATCTGTGGTTTGGGGCAAGGCAGGTATCCCACCCCTCCCTGCTACTACGACATAGAAGAGCACTGCACTCCACCAGCACCCTACTTGAGCCTTGCTACATCGATTGGTCGCATTTTAAGTGCCTTGCACCAACTGCAGATGAGGAGACACAAGACCAAGAGGCCACTTCACTCACCCACCCCCTCAGCAGCAAAGGAGGACTCTCCTACACATGCGGCTTGGGAACGTCAGCGACATTGGAATCAACTGACTTCACCTCCCCAATGGCAAAACTGGACTTATTCCTGCAGACAATAGCTAAATCTCGCTTAGCTCTGGAGAACAAAGCAGATGCCATAATATCGGATGACAGCCTACTCTGTGACAATCAGCAGAAACTGACTGAATGAACTCACTCGTCAAGACCTCTAGCGCAGTCTCTACAGCTTGCTAAACAGCTGGAGGACCCCACAGATCACATATGCTTCTTGGAGGGACAGGTGGAAGTCATAGAGCATACTTGTGACCAAACAACATCCGAATTGTTGGTGTTCTGGAGGGTTCAGATGGTGCTGACCTCTCGACAGTCATGGAGAACTGGCTCTCTACCTTGATCGCACCTATGGGCCTCTGCTCCTTCTTTGCCGCTGAGTGTGCTCACCAATTGCCTGCCTGACGCCCCCGCTAGGACGCCTAGACCAATTGTAGACAAGATTCAAAATTTCAAAAACAATGATGTGATTCTATAGGCGGCCAGACAAGTGGATTGACTGTGCTATGGTTGTACTTTTATGGCAGTTTTTACTTGCTGAATAAAGTTTTTGAATGAACGACTGTGCTATGATAATTGCCCAATTCATGATTTACCTTGACTACACCATTGCAGTTCAGCATCGCCATGCTTCCTTCCTGGACATCACACACCACCAGAGAGAAACTGGCTACAAATACTCTGTGCTATTTCCCGCTAAACTGAAAATCATAGCTGACCAACACACATACTTCAAACTTGTATGGCCACCAGACCTCTGATGGACAACTGCACCTGAATGCCTTCATTCGCTCTGTTAACTGGGACTATACTACCCTCTCTGCATCACTGGTGCCCCTACCCCATGGAAGACTATCTGCTCTCTTTGAACTTGCAGCTCCCATCTCCCATGGTAAAGGATTCTCTTACGAAACCTCTATGTAGTGTCTCCCATTACCTGCTATCTTCCTTGTAACCTATACTGCGTGATAGTTTACCCATTTGATCCCCTATAAGTCCCTATTGTTCCCTCGAACTGCCGTTACAATATTGCCCTGCCCGCTTCAGGAGATCCTGCTTACATGGGAGCCTGTTTACCCCACTCTTCCTTTACATACATTTCTTTGTTGGTCAATTAGTTTTGCCACAACAGCTACCTCTTATGAGCCTGGTATAGTTCTACTATCAGACATGTTCTTGTGTTGCTGTTTGTTCACTACTTGGACAGCCAGACATCTATCTGCGACTCTGAGACGGGGAGTTGGGAAGTTTGTGTTGTTGGGCCTGATCCCTACTTTTTACTGAATGACAATTCTATGTCTCATGCCATGATTCACCAGAGCTCGAAATGCTCCCCTATGTGGTGCTTGGTCAGCGTCCACCTTGATTCCATCCCCTACCACAACCTATAGTTCAGTTGACAATTATCACAGAGAATAAATTCTTATGAAACTGAATGATATTCATGCTTTCCTTGAACGCAGGGGCATGCATGTTGCATTTTTGAAAGAGATACTTCTTGTTAAGAATGAGGGGCCCAAGTTTCAAAAGCATTGGAGGAACCAATGCTACTGAACCAGCTACGCCAAGGGAGCACTTCTATGGATTAGGCTCAAGGTCTCCTTTAAATGCATAACCACACTCAAGGATATGGAAAGGCGCTATGTCTTAGTGGAGGGCATCTTGGGTGGCACTGCAATCCTATTAGGCAGAGTGTACTCTCTCATCACCGGACAATCTCAATTGCTATCAGACCTATTGCTGCCACTCTCCGAATCGGCTCCTCTTCCCTGGATTATAGGGGGTGACTTTACCTCTGTATTAGATGTCCCCCAGACCATTCCCACCTTCCACTCTCACACACACCAAGAATTAACACCGCCACCTACTTCTCACAGTGGCTGAGACATTGGGCTCTCACTGACATATGGAGGACCCTTCATCCTTCCACACAAGATTTTTCCTTCTACTCACCATTACATATTCTGCATGTCTGCTTAGACCGCTTCCTGTGTTCACACTCTATGCTGGCCACTACAAGACATGCAGAATATTTTGAGAAGACTATCTCTGACCATACCCTATTATTGCTAAGCCTCACCTGGCAAGTCCACACCTCCCTGATCCTGACATGGTGGCTTCAGCATTCCACATTGGTAGATCAAGCCTTTCGCAAAACTATTCCTGAGTTCATCATCTGACATTTTCGACGAGAATGACAGTACTGTGTGCTCCCGCCTTATTGAGTGGGACACTGTTGTATTTGCATTTCCCTTGCTTGTTTTATCTCTTTCCCTGTCACCTGTCCATAGTGCATCTTTTACCCTGCATTCTAATTCTACCTGGAACGTGGTGGTTGCTGTGCAGCGGGGAGTTCAGTTGTACTGAGCCTGCCTGCTTGCCAGTTGTAACAAGTTGCTGTGCTGTCCTATCGCAATAAATTCATACTCAATCATCTGTTTACTTGGATTCGTCTTTGCAACAATGGTGACGAGTTGAGGAAAGGAGCAACTCCATCAACTTTTCATGACAGCACAGGAGTGGAGTGTTCCTGAACCTTTGAAGATTTTCACTGGATTGTTATATCTTTATTTTTTTTTAACCTTACAAAGCCTCATCGTGGAAAACGGAATCCAGAGAAACCTTTCCTCTCCAATTGAAGAGTTTGCAGTTCGTTTCCACATTTTGAGTGAGCCGAGGGCATTGAGCAGTTGCGCGCAGCAAGTTCAAAAATAAATACCTGCAACCACGAGCGGGACCACTGACGCCACAGAAGTCTGACGCGGGATTCCAGACTTCTTCCTCTGTCGGTTCCACAGTGAGTAGGAAGCGTTTCCAGCAAGGTACGTCACACGCACAGCGCGTATGACGCAAATCCGGGCAGACAGCCATTTTTTTTAACCCACGGTTGCCATAACAACACCACGGAGATATTCCTCCGTTTGGACTCACACGTCTGCCGAAAATAAGTAAGTTTAAGTATACGCTACGCGCACAAGTGCATTTGCGCGCATGAAAAACATGGTTCATTAGATCAAACAAAGAGAAGTTTATTTTTAGCATCACGCGTAACTGTTGTTTCTTGTCTCATTCTATTTGACTTTCCAAAAACTATTTTGCACAAAATAAAACGCAGAAAACTAGTTGGGGAACTATTTTACAGTAAACTATTTCCTTATTAACTCAATGTTTAAAGTATACTCTCACCACACAAGTTAGCGTCATCTTGTCAATCTGTGTGCTTTACTGCTTCAAAACACCATGCAGTTTGATCCTCCTAATAAATTTCTCCAAAACAAAGGAGATCCCCCAATTCCTTGGACAAGATGGAAGGAAGAATTTCTTAATTATATGAGAGCCATTGATGGTGAGCGCATGGGGGCTGAAAGAAAAAAAAAGTATTTTATTACACTGTTTAGGATCCGAAGGTCAAGTTATTTTCAGAGCGCTCCCTCAAGTTCCTCCCAATGAGGGAGAAGGTGAAGGTACCAACGTATATAAGGAAGCGTTGCAAAGAATGGAACAAAGGTTTAAGCCAGTCACCAACATTGCGCTTAATAGATATAAATTCTACACTAGAACACAAAGTGAAAATGAATCATTTGATGACTTTTTGACGGCCCTCAGATCCTTAAGTTTACATTGCAATTTTGGAGGTATGTGCGACGAAATGATTAGAGATCAAATAATTGTACACATTAGGAATAAAAAGACTCAAGAACGTTTATGGGAAATTGGAGATTCCAAGTTATCTGAGGCTATTTCCACCGCTAAAGCTCTCGAACAGTCCGAGAAGTGGATGCTTACTGTTAAAAACACTAATAGTAACAAAACTGATCCAAGTGAAGAAATATGTGCGGTGAAACGTCCGGAGGTACAACGCAATGAGAATCCGTCTTCAAATTACTATCGTCCTATTAACCATGGAAGTTTTAAAACATTTAACAGAAATGAAAGAAATGGCACATGTGACAGATGTAGTAGCAGGATGCATGTTGCTTCTTATGGTGGCTGCCCTGCCATTAACAAAGAGTGTAATAAGTGTGGAAGAGTTGGCCATTTCTCGTCTGTGTGCAAGGATTTAAGAAAAAATAATTCCACGAGGGGTAGAGTATCATGCGTGTCTGGAAATAGTGATACTGTTCACAAATGTGAGTCTTGTTCTTGTGCAGAGGAAAACAAAGGTTTTGTGGTTTGCTTATCTGAAGAAATTTCCAGCATGAACAATCCTGAAGTTGGTCACTGTAGGAAATCTCAATGTGTTTAGTTGAGATTTCCGGTGTATCATTAGATCTCATGGCTGATTCTGGCTCGCCATGGACTATCATTACCAAAGACTATTTTACAGATAAACTAGGCCTAGTTTTAAGTTTCACTGAAATTTTGCCATCTGACATTATGGCAAGGAGTTTTGATGGGTCAACCATAGATATGGTTGGTTATTTTAATGTGAATTTACGTTTCAAGACTAGAAGTACGTGTGTTAAACTGTATATTGCTGTCAAAGGAGTAAATGTTCTGGGATGGAGGGATCAATACAAATTAGGAATCATTCTCAATCCTCGCTCAAAGGAACCTGTTTTATTAGATGAAAATACTTACTTTGAAAACATAGCGGTAATTTCATCAGATGAGAGAGAGATATTATTAAAAGAGAAATTTAGGGATGTATTTTCTGATGAATTAGGGAAACTTAAGGACTACTCTCATAAAATTAAACTCAAGGGTAACATCGTGCCTGTGAGACAAAGATTAAGGGGTGTGCCGATAAACGTTAGAGATGAACAAAAAAATATGCTTGATGACTTGGTGGCTGAAGGCATTATTGAACCTATAGATTCAGCTGAATGGGTTTCTCCCATTGTTTTGGTAAGAAAACCTGACAAAAAATTGAGGGTCTGTGTTGACCTCAGGGCACTCAATGCATGTATTGTAGTGGATTGTCATCCCCTCCCAAACATTAATGAAGTTGTTTCCATGTTGGAGGGTGCGAAAGTTTTTTCCACCTTAGACCTCAGGTCGGCGTACCATCAAATTTCTCTTACAGAAGATTCAAAAATGCTTACAGCCTTTATAACTCCTCAGGGTTTGTACCAGTATACCAGGATGCCGTTTGGCTTAGCTTCGGCGGCATCCGTATTTCAAAGGGTTATGTTCAACATCTTTAGGGATGTTGATGATTTTGTGAAATGCTTCCAGGACGATATTTTGATCTTTTCAAAGGATGAGGAGGAGCATTTAAAACACTTAACAGAGGTGTGTGGAAGGCTGAGGGAAAGTGGATTAACCCTCAAAGGTGAAGTGCAAAATGTTCAAAACTTCTGTAGAATATTTAGGTCACACTCTTTCTGGTAATGGGGTGGTGCCTAAGAAGTCTAACGTAGAGGGTATCATCAATGCACCCCATCCCACGAACAGAGAACAATTACTATCATTTTTAGGAATGTGTGAATATTACAGTAAATTTGTGAACAATTTTGCTTCTAAAATGGAGCCTCTCAGGAAGTTATTAAGACAGAAAGCTGTTTTTGAGTGGAATATGGAGCAACAACAAGCTTTTGAATCCATCAAAAATGACATTCTTCAAGCTCCCACACTCAAACCTTTTTGTCTGAACAAAGAATGTGTCATTACAGTTGATGCAAATTTGTACGGTATTGGTGGTGTGTTGTCTCAGAGGTGTGGGAAAGATGAATGGAATGTGTGCTTTGCTTCTCGCACCCTTAATGAAACGGAACGCAGATATGCTGTTATTGAGAAAGAGTTGTTGGCATGCGTGTGGGCAATCGAACATTACAGAAATTATATATGGGGTAGCAAGTTTATATTAAGGACAGACCACAAACCTTTGGTCAATATTTTATCTCCTGGTGGTGGATGGAATTCTACAGCTCGCATTGCAAGACTTACTTCCAGGTTACAAGAGTACTGTTTTAAAGCAGAATTTGTTCCTGGTAAGAAAAAAGTGGTGGCAGATTTTATGTCACGTCTACCTTGTCAAACCAGTTGTGACGACAGAATTGATGATTCAGAAGTTGTCACTACCATCCAAGATGTAGTTGATGGTCCTTTTGAAAGTATCACTGAGGAGTTATGGAGATCTAGTGTAAAAGAAGATCTCACATGGCAGACAGTTAGGAGGTACGTTTCGGAGGGTTGGCCTGACAAAAGGAATGTTGCAGAAGAGTTCATGCCCATGTTCAAAGTGTATGACGTGTTGGAATTAGAAGGGGAACTTATGTTTAAAAGTGGGAAATGTGTGCCACCTTTTGGTATCCAGAAGATAATTTTAGAGTTAGCACACAAGTTTCATCCCGGCATGTCTGCCATGAAAAGGTTGGTCAGAAATTATTTTTGGTGGCCAGGTTTAGATTGTATGGTAGATCGCAAGGTTAGAGAATGTGAAGTTTGCATGAGTAGTGATAAAATGATGAAATTGAACGTACCCCCTCTTAAAACTACTGACTGGCCGGATGAACCATGGAAAAAAGTGGCTTTTGATATTTCTGGCCCTTTCATGTGTTTACCAGATGATTCTCGCTATGCTTTTGTGTTGGTGGATTACCACTCTAAGTGGCCAGAAGTTAAGTTAGTCTCTAATTCTTCTACCAACATGGTCATTGAATTTTTTAAGGATGTTTTTTCCAGAGAAGGTTGTCCTGAGGTGATTGTGACTGACAACGGAGTTCAGCTCATTTCTACAGAGATGGAAAGTTTTCTAAAATACCATAATATCATACATCAAACGGTTTCCTTTTATGAACCACATGAGAATGGCCTTGTGGAACGTTTTAATACGGTTTTAAAGGGGTATTTGGCTGATGTAATCAAATTGGGAGGAGATTGGAGGAATTCTTTAAGAGAGAAATTGTGGTTATATCGCATAACACCGCACACTACAACAGAGGTCAGTCCTTTCCGACTGTTTAAGGGCCGCCATCCGGCATCTAAAATTTGTCCTTGGTGGTTCAAAGAGAAGTGTAAGAATAAGTTAGTGTCTGACGAGATGGTAAGTGGAGTTGCACAAAGGGTTGAGTCTAAGCAATTTAAAACGAAGAGATGGTAAGACTATAAGTGGAAAACGAAATCTCCTAATTTTGTCATTGGGGAGTGGGTCAGAGTAAAGAAACCTGGTTTTATCACCAAAGGATCAAATAAGTTTGGTAAGCCCATGAAGATTGTAAAAGTATTTCATAACAGTGTCATAACGCAAGATGGCAAGTTATGGAATGTCAAACGTGTGGCCAAGTGTCCTTTTATTCCCACCAATTCTGGAGATGCCATCTCAGATCATCGCAGTTTTCCTGATGCCTCAGTGGCTTCCAGAGTTAAAGTCTCAGAGCGTTTGAGAGCTCCCCCCAAGAGATTGTCTGAGTTTGTTAGATAATTCTTTTCTTATGTCAATTTTATTAAACAAGGGAGGTATGTTGTATTTGCATTTCCCTTGCTTGTTTTATCTCTTTCCCTGTCACCTGTACATAGTGCATCTTTTACCCTGCATTCTAATTCTACCTGGAACGTGGTGGTTGCTGTGCAGCGGGGAGTTCAGTTGTACTGAGCCTGCCTGCTTGCCAGTTGTAACAAGTTGCTGTGCTGTCCTATCGCAATAAATTCATACTCAATCATCTGTTTACTTGGATTCGTCTTTGCAACAGACACCTTTGAGGCTGTTGTGTGTGGGCAGTGTATCCACTCTGTGGTCAGAGCTCGAGCCACGGCAGACCGAGAATTAGGTACTCTGGAGCGCACTTTCAATGAGCTTGACCAGAGTGCCCTACTAGACGAAGAAGCCAGGAAAGAATCCCTGTGTTGCGTTAATTATAAAGCAGATCTCGCAAAAACATGTGGAAAGGGCTACATCGGGTAGGCTCTGTTGCCTGGCTGAATATGCGAGACACTGCCAACACTCCTATTACTACAATCTGTCTTGCCCCAGCCAACCAGAACCACTCTCAAAAGGTGATCCACAGTGCTTTTTGTTGTCACTTCTGAGTGCTTTACAGTCCCAAGACTTACCCTCCCTGCTTCACATCACGGACTTCTTACAAAACATGAGCAGGCACATCCTGACAGCTGCCCAGATGAGACTCTTGAAAGCCCTAAACAGGTTTTCATTTCTCTGGTAAAAATGGGGACGCTACTGAGATTGCTCTACTACTTAACCAACCTCCTCAACTCAGAACCTAAAAGCCTGTTCTGCACACTGAATACCCTATTGGGTGATCTTGTCTGGCACACTGGATGGCATAGGGTCGCCCTGTCCCCGCTCAAATGTGTGACAGAACTGGGAAGACTCAGAGCACCAGATTTCGAACACTATTACTTGGCGGCGCTTGCACAAACCTCACGTCGGCCATAGTTTGTCAAGACCTGAACAAACTAGATTGCTGCCTACTGGGGCTCTATAGCCACCCCAAGATTAGTCAAGTTAGACCAAATTCCTAGACTTGGCCTTTCTCATCAACTGACCGTCAAGCATGATGCATTAGAAGGAACCTAAATTGGTTGGACTGTTACAGTGGCACATTGAAATTCTTCGCTGGACAGACGTGGAATCTATGGCTCTGTTGAGTGAGGAGGCCAGAGGGCTCTGCAAACACCCCATTGCATTGCCATGGGATGAAGTTGTCTTTTCCTTTGGAGATTGCATTAAAGATAACAATAGGCCACCATAAACAAACATACTAGTACTTACACAAGTCCACAGTCATAATTACATTACTGCTTTCCCTTGACTTCGTGCCCTCATTCCCCCTACCTGGACCCTCTCCAGTTCTCCCATCCTATCCCATCCCACTGGGGGGACGGGCAATTACCAAGCACACAATCCGCACACAGGCACAATACAAGAAATTTGTATACTCATCCACTATACACTTAGATCAGGCCCAACACCTTTACTACTGTTGTTACATTCATTGTCTTGAGCAGTTGTGACCATTACATTTGTATGTATCCTGAGGTCAGAAGATATGTCTGCACACTACATCGCATCAATATGCAGCAATATGTATTTCTTTCATGCTTTTGACTACAAAATACTGCAACCTGCCATATTGATACTGAAATGGAGATTTGTTCTCCCCCCTTTTCTGTGTTGCTAAGCAGTACCTGATACATCTGTTCAAATGATGCTGAGTAGAAAGCCAAAAAACAACCTAAAAACATTTTGTTGAAAAAAATGAAGAGCATGAGATGAGAAGTGTAGGGCAAGGAGTGAGTGATGAGAGGAAAAGAATGCTCTGAGCTGGCGAGAGGTCGGGTAGGTGCAAGAATCTGTGCCCTCCAATGAAACTATTGTGACAGCAAGCACCCTCGCTATGACTTATGGAGCACTCTGCCTATTTTGAATAGATAGGACCACTACTTGATCCAATAAGGCCACCGCATAACTTCTTTTCCCTAGCACCTCAATCACTCCCCCATGGTCCTGAAGAAGAGCAAAGGATCTCCTCCTGAGACCACACTACAGCGCGAAACATGTCGACCCCATCCCCTTTTTAAACAAACACTGCAACCGTCTAGCTACTAAGGGTCATAACTACCCTTGAGCAGCAAACAACCCTTTGGTCTTTTAACCTATGACAGAGGGATCCTCCTCATTAAACTAGTCTACCTTAGATACCCTCTAGCCATTTTTAGTATTCACTTCTCACATAACACTGCACACAGATCCGCACACACCTTACGGCTAGATCACTAAAAAGATCTCCGACAAAGTGACCCTTCGGGGGACACATAGGGCATTGCAGTGCTGGCCCGACGAGGAGTACCGCCCCATGATGAAGCATGACATCCTTCGGGGAGTGTGAGGGTATCAAGTGAAAGTCTCATTGACTCTTTTCCATTTCTCTAGAAACGACTTTCTTCTTTCTCTTATCTCAGAAACAGTGACTCTCCTTAGTGACTTATCTACCATTCAGGAGCACGAGCCACTGGACCCACATCCAGCTCCTTGTCCCCCTCCCCCTGTTTCAGTCTTATTATTTTGCAGCAAATTACAAAGGCAAGTTTCCTTTTTTTTAAAGGGCAATAATAAGCACACTGCTCAAACCAGTGAATTTCTTCTCATGTCTTGTTCCTGCATATACTGAAGCTAAGACAAATTCTTTTAGGTATGTGTTGACTCACATTATCTAGACACTTACATTATCTAGACACATAGAAAGTATCAATAGTAGGACAATCATATCTTTTTTTTCTTTTAGATCATTACACATTCCTTAAACTCATCATAATCCAGATTTGAGCACAACGACACACGTTTCCAGCTGAGATGTCAGTCTAAGAGAATAGAGCATGCAAACATCCAGTCCCAGTCACGAAGAAGAGTTCAAGCGCTCCAGTGTTTATTTTCTTTTTCCCAACCCCTACCCTTTTCCCCTTGGCTCCACTCTCAGCACAGTGTACACCTAGAGCATTGTACTGGGAGGGGTTCTAGCAGGTATTGAATTCCAGCATCTCCTGAAAGGAAAACCTGGGGTGAGTGGCCTTGACAGAATGGGGGGTGACAGATGAAAAGTAAGGAATAAGAGATGAAGTTTGGGGTGAGGACTAAAGGTTGATTGGCAAAGCTTCAGAGAGGGATGTAGCATGAGGGAACAGTGAGGGGTGACAAGAGAGAAATATGCATTGAAGATGGAGAACTCTGTCATGAGGGGGGAGGGGTAAGGATATGCTATTGTACAATAGTCAGGGTGGCGGACATTTTAGGAAAACATCATTCGTCCAGTTCTGTTGTCACTGCTGAAGTGAGGATTGAGCAGTGATGGGTTAGGGGCATAGAGCAAGAAATCAGGGGTGAAGAGTGGTGAATGAGGAGTGAACATGGAGGAAAGGGGATGAGTTAGTGAGGGATTTTGAGAGAATAAAAATGTATGAGGATTGAGTTGTGAGGATGAGGAGAGATGGACGAGGCAAAGGCGAGTGATAGATAAAAGAAAGGATGAGAAGTAAGGGTTGAGTAGTGAGACAGGAGGAAGGAGTGTTTAGAAGTGAGGGATGAGAGTTGACAAATGAGAAATGAAGGATGAGGAGTTAGGTATTAGGGATGAGCATTGAGGAGTGAGGAATAATAATAAGGAATGATAGCTGTTTGAAAAAAGGATCAGAAGCTGAGATAATAAAGGCAAAAGGATACAGAATGAGGAATGAGGAATGAGGAATGAGAACTGAGATATGAGATGTAAGGGATCAGCATGTCCTAAAATGGACAGAGTGGTGTACATTTTAAGATATCACCATTTGTCCATTTCACTCATTTCTCAGAGGGGGGGGTATGTGCAGTGAGGGATAAGGAAGGAAAAATTAAAAGAGGTGAGGAATGAGGATGACAAATAAGTGATGAAGAGTGAGTGAAAAAGAGCGAGATATAAAAAGATGGAATAAGACATGAGGGATGTGGAGGGAAAACTGAGGGATGAGGGGAGGGGGATGAAACATAAAACAATAGATTGAGTGAGGCCGAGTGATGCACAGTGAGGGATGTGAAGACGATGACTTATGCATGGGAATTGAGGATGGCTGATGGATGAGGAGTGAGGATCAGTGACTTAATATCGAGGGACAAAATATCGACTTTACAAAATATAGTAGCCAAATTATCGAAAACTAGAATATCGACCACCAATACTTAATAAACAAAACACTAAAATATCGAAACCACTATATCGACTAAAATAAATATTGTTTCTAACTTTATCGAACATCAAAATATCGAAACAAAAATTATCGAAATACATTCAAATAACTAACAAAGAGCCATAATATCGACTCCCAAAATATAGACAGCCAATATTATCGTTTTTTTAATAAAATCGAATAACTGATACGCAGTAAATTAAATATATCTTCAGAAAAAAATACATTTTCACAATATAAACATATACAAAACATTTAATAAATATAAAAATATATTTTGCAAATACATTAACACCCAAAAAAATTATTTTAGCTAATATCACTTTAGTCCTAAATAAATAAATACTTTAAAAATATAATGCACTAAATATATAACATTTTAATCATTATAAAACACATTTCACCAACAGAATATGGTAAAAAAAAAAAAAGGGTTACAACTTCTTAATTAGCGTCTTCCATATAAGGAAACAAACTGATAAAAAAATACAAAACTTGCACAACAACAAATAGAATGCTACCACTAACAAAAACCACCAATAACATAAATGAACTAATTAATTAAACAGTATAAAAGCAAAGAAAAAGTTATGTTCATTTCCACTTCAACACTACAAGAAAAAAGAAGAGGAAACTCTGCCAGATGGCTTCCTGATCGCAGACTTTGATTTCAAAACAAAGCTTTGAAACTGCATTAAGTAAATTAACATTTTAAATAGTACAATACTGCTAACATTCTCCCAAATATATGTTAAATTCATAATACACTAAAATGTATTTTTATTTATTTATATCTCCTCTACAGAATTTTCCAACAGCAGCAAAAATAATCTACAACAGCTAAGAAAATAAAGTTAATCAAAAAGTAAGTATCTTAAATTGCTATTTTAAACAACACCCTAAATTTAGAAAAGAAAAAAGAACTCTTTCCCAATTCCCCTACCACCTACAACAAATATATTTAAATATCTTAACATTATTTTTTCTTATATCAACAGAAAGACCTTCAACATTCCGAAAATAAAATCTTCAACACATCAAAAGAACATTTTTCTTGCCATCAAATTCAACATTGTAAATGTATTGCTAAACATGTATATTTTAGAAACAAAATAATAGACTGTATTATATTAATTACATTTTATATACATTTTCTTTAGCATTAAAGACACCACCATGACTGAAGGCGCACAATTCATAGAGTCCCAGAAGGGGAAAATGCTCCTATGTTATATGGGTTATGTGTATACGCAGGAAAAGCAGAAAGATTTAAAAGTGTTTTGGAAATGTAGCAAGTATTATTCTAACAAATGCTATGGAAGAGCCATAACGCACGAAACTACTGTTTTATCTGTGAAAGAGCACAACCACCCCCCAAATATATCCGAAATTGAAGTTAGGGATGCTCTGGAAAATATTAAAGAAGCAAGCAGTAGTACAGACAAACCCACCAGTGAAATATTAAAGGAGCAATTACTTAGAGTACCCCAACATGCATCTGGACAATTATCATCCATAGATGCATTAAAAAAAGTTATAATTAGACAGAAAAAGAAAACGACATCTACCATACCTGTCCCTAAAACACTCCAAGAAGTACTTATCCCACCTGAACTAAGCATTACCCATAATAACGAACCATTTATTTTCTTTGACAATAAAAGCAATGAAAAACAAATAATTATGTTTGCCACTGCAAATAACTTAATAAAATTACAGCAATGTGACACCTGGATGATGGATGGAACATTTAAAATATGTCCCAAACCGTTTTCCAGCTATACACAGTGCATGCTATATATCAAAATACTAATATTCCCTTCATCTATTGCTTACTCCCAAATATACCCAAACTACCTATCTAGAAATGCTCAACCAAATAAAAAACGAAAACACTAAGGGGCCGATTCCGATTCGGGCCGGAAAAATCTCCGTCCGAGCCGGACCCGGAGAGATTTCTGACCGAATCGGACCCTAGCAGTCCGACCGAACGAGTACGATGCGTTCGAATGCTATCGGACTCGATTCGGTCGGACTCCCATTGAAGTCAATGGGAGCCGGGCGTACAACGCGTACGCGGGCTCCCATTGACTCAATGGGTGCGAGGCGAACAAGGGCGCCCCCTACAGTGAGTACGCCGCGAAGCGCATCGCGTCGTACACGCACAGGTAGGGGGGACCCATGGGTCCCCCCTGTGTGTGCCTCGCACGGGTACGCGTACAGGGGGGTCCGACGCGGACCCCCAAAGTGCGGCTCCGACTACTTTTTCGAGTCGGACGGCACGAGTCGGTCGGACTGCTCGCGGTGCGCATTGTACTTACCCGGCCGGAAAACGACTCCATTGCGCGAGGCGATCCGTGTCCGTCCGAGTCGGTCGGAGCGTGTTGGACCCGCGTTCGAGTCGGTCGGCGATTTCGCGGGCGCATGCATCGTACTCGCCCGGCCCGACGCGCGTCCGAATCGGTCGGGAAACAGGGCTCCGAATCGGATCCGGTAAAGCCGAATCCGATTCGGAGCCCTTCCGACCGAGATCGGAATCGACCCCTAATTATTTTCCACAGAAAATATTCATCGATTTCGAGCAAGCAATGATTAACGCAATACTAAAAAAGTACCCTCATACAGCTATCCAAGGGTGCTACTATCATTTTAACCAGTGTCTGTGGAGACATCTCCAAAAGTCAACACTAAGGGGGTCATTACGATCCGCCCGCCATTTCACACCGCCCGCATGCCATTTCCCCCCACCATATTATGATGGCTGGGGGGTCCGCGGCGGACGGAAAGACCGTCCGCCGCTTTTCCGCCGGTCGACTCGACGCCGCCATGGATAGGCATACGGTCTTTGCTGTTGGGGGCCCGTAGCGGGCCCCCAGGATGTTGGGGGGGTGGGGGATGCACATAGGGGGTACATATGGTACCCCCTGCATTGGCATGGACAAGGTGGCAGGCACCGTGCGGTGCCTGTCACCTTGTGCATGTGAATGCCCAACGTGCATTCCCAGCATTATGGGGGGCGGTGCTGTGAACACCGCCCGCCACAATGTTGGGAATAGGGGATGCCACCGCCACCATGGCGGTGGCATCCTAATACTCACAGCGGGACCGCCGCTCCTATGGCAGACGGTCCCATTCACCGTTACGGTGGCGGGCGGACAAACGTAATGGGCCCCTAAGTGTTCAATATGCAACAGACAGTACCTTAGCATATCAAATTAAAAAACTTGTAGCCCTAGCCTATGTGCCTGTGACTGATGTAGCAGATCACTATAACCTGTTAATAGAGAGCCCCTACTACAAAAGAAATGAGGAGAAATTAAGCCCACTACTGGATTACTTTGAGGATACATGGGTAGGTAGACGACATAGATCAGGGCACAGAAGATTACCTAAGTTCCACATTCCGTGGTGGAATGTGTACCTTAGTACCCTAAACAAGCAAAGCAAAACTAACAACGCTGTTGAAGGATGGCATAATGCCTTCCAGGCAACAACAGGCAGAGGGACACCTACACTTCACAAATTACTACAATCTATACAAAAAGAGCAAAGTTACCAACAACTTAGAATAGAACAATCCGTTACACTAATTGGACCAAAACTAACTAAACAAACTAAAAAAATGTATGAGCTTCTACAAAGTCAAGTTACACTCTTCCCAACAACTAGAGGCCTAGAATACTTATCCCTAA
Source organism: Calotriton arnoldi (assembly GCA_963921515.1). NCBI lineage: Eukaryota > Metazoa > Chordata > Amphibia > Caudata > Salamandridae > Calotriton > Calotriton arnoldi. The sequence goes on along the minus strand of CAWUFW010018690.1, from coordinate 10,251 downwards.
TAGCAAAAAGCATACTTTAAATCTAAAGTAAACAGTAATTAATAAATTTTCTTCTAAAACCCAACATATACATGTCTATGTTATTTTTATATTTTATAAAACATTAAGAAATTGTCATATATATATTTTATAACAATATAAATATATATTGACAGCTTAATAATATTTTACAAAATATAATACATATTAAAATATAATAAAACAACATTTCCCTCCCACATAAAATATTACAAATTACTTACAGTTGTTGTAGCTCCAAAGCTAACTTTACACATCTTCTACATCCATCCAGGTGTCGGTTTCTCCAAATTAATTTAAAATAAACCCCCAGAAAATACAAAAATGCAAATATCGCCAAAAACAAATCCTCTCTCGATAAATCCAATTGGCAAATACCATAAAAAACCCGAAAATAGTATAGTAAAAAAACGCTCCATGAAAACGTGAAAAATTAAGAGGGTGTTAAATAAATATTAGTTTACAAAACTAATACACACCTCTTAGAAAAAAAACGGCAATCTTCTCCAAAACGCAACGTCGGAAAACTAAAGTCTGTAAAAAAAAGTAAAGCATACCCACCCACACGAAAATACACATATACAACTGCAATATACTATTATTAACTGTTTAAAAATAATACACATAAAGTTATAGACATATTATACACTCTAAACACTAGGCCTCAAACACCAATTCTAGTCAAAACTAAAAAAATCGAACATACACCTAAAACACACCAAAAACACAACTACCTAACAGTAAATACACTATACACCACCTAACTACATCCAAATTAAAGTAATAACTTAGTTTAAATAAAGAAAATTAGTCTTACCTGTCTGAACGCGAAGCAGCTCCCAACCGCGATATGACCCCCGGCGAAATGACCCAAAACAACAGATAGCGGTTACAAAATTAGTCCCCCTAAACAAAAATGGCTGGTTAAATATTATTATTAAGCTTAAATAATATGAAAACATGCAATAAAGTTATAAATGAATAACAAATATATTTTTTTTAAATGTAACAAAAGTTTATATACATTTAAAAAATATTGTAACATTTTTTCAACATTGTTAATTTATAATAATAAATAATATATTATATATATTAATTATTATTATAAAATATTTATTTGTATTACTTACTATACTTTATAAATAAATGCATAAAATATATGCAAATGTTAAATAAATACATACCTTTTAAAAAAAATAATAGAAACTTAGGAGTCCATTACGATGACTGGCGGATGCACCTCCGCGATGCTGGCGCTGGGAGAAAACGCTGTTTTCCGCCCATGGAGCAGCGGTGCACCCGTCCGCCATATTACAATGGTCAAACTCAGCCCATTGCCCGTCCGCCGTGGTGCTACGTGCACCGCCATCAAAACGCGCCCGCCACCGTGGTGGAGACAACCAATCCAGAGGCACCGCCGTGCGGAATGACGTCCCTCCCTCCGTACAAATTAGGATGCGCCAAACAGCCAGGCCCACCGCCGCGGAGAAACCGGCCATTCTGAGCATACGGAAGCACCACAGCGGAGCGCCAAATCGATACCCGGAGCCGACCTCCATGAACCCTGCACTACACGTCTTTCCGGCGCTGTACATGATACACCTACAGCAAGCCATGGACCGTCGCGGACGCCGACGCAGGTACGTCATCACACAACTCCGACAACAAACACAACCCACAAATCCATGTCCGATGTAAGGTGTCTGCCCCCACCAGACACCCTTGTGGGGACAGGAACACAACCACAGGTGTAGCCACACATGTCCCACCTGCCACAATGCCACCCCTCCACACCCAGGCCACCATGTCCGCGACCCTGAAATAATGCCCAGTTCACGTGACCGCAGCGGTGAATCCGCGAGACAAAATGCACACAATGTAGCAGGCTGGGCCAGCGCTAGGCAGGGGCAGTGCCCAAAGTACACAGGGCAACACCTCAACACTCCACACACTAGGCCCACCCACACCATGAAGGGACATGTCACGTGATCTCCCTGTGCCCCCACATGCCCAAAAAACAGCCAGGTGAACACACACACTGCACCACACAACAAACAACTAGGGAGACAGCCTCATGAGGTGTGGCTGCAGAGTAACACACAGCGCACAAGCACTGGGCCAGGGGAACACACACACCACAACAACACCACACTCATGGCAAGTAAACTGAGTCAAAGCACAAATTAAACACACACAGACAATGAACAAACACACCAATGGACACACAGCCTGCCAAGTCACACATACATACCCCACACTGACACACAGCAACAAACACAGACCACATGCCAACAGCAATGTAGGACAACAAATAGGCAACTCAAAGTGAGGTGCACACAAATGGAATGGCAAGGAGCTGAACACCCAAAATGTGTACATCACATGCAAGGGAAGGAACACATCACATCCACCCCAGCCCAAAAATCCACATATGGCAGTCACAGTGAGTGAAGTCAAACCACAGTCACCTCACTGCAACAACTCAGGGAGACAGCAAGGCAACCCATGAATAGGCACAGGGATGAAAGGAAGGGTATGAAGTCCAACGCTGATCAGCCACACATCTGAATCCAAATACATCACAGGAGTATGTCAGCAGCACAACACACAGGGGCCATTGCAACACTCCATGACAGTCAAACACAAGTATGAACCTTCACACAACGCCCACACCCATCACACCAGCAGCACACAACACCACTGACAAACACACAGAAGCTTGCCAATAGTATCCAGTCAAGACACTGACAATCAAACACACCCCCTGGGTGGTATCCACAAACATCACACACACACAGGTATGGCAGTACCACTGTATGCACAAAAACAACAGTCAAACACAGAACACAATCAAAACACACACACAGAACTACTACAACTAAAGACAAGACCTGTGCAGCTAAACAGTGCAAATCCAATGGGAGCACAGACACAACAGGAGTACACAACCACATCAGTCCTGAAAAACGCACAGACAACATACCACAACACATATAAGAAGTGCATCCACTAAAAACAATAATGGAGAACAAAAGGCAGAACTGGGCCTACAATGACACAGAGACAGACATACCACAACACACATCCACTGAAAATCGTGTCACAGTGTACCACATGTCTGCACATGCACAACCATGACCATAGACACATCAAATGTGAGAGGAGAAAACACCAAGGATGCACATGAAACAAGCACTGCAACCACAATAGACCTCAGTCCATGTGACAGACACACAAGTAAGGCACACCACAATGGCAACACACCTGAATCAAACACAACAACAACACACACACACTGACAGGAAAATAGAACACCACACACAGAGCAACAGTCAACTGCATGACACAACACAACACAAACACTGCACACAGCCACATCAGTCACAACACATGCACAGGCAAAGATATCAACATGCTACAACAGCCAAACATCAGGGGGTGCACAACAGGCAAGGACAAGGCAACATCAACTCACAGCACTGCATGCACACCAAGCCTGTGTGTGCACGACACACACATACCAGTTACAAACCGAGAAGAGTGACACACCTTGAACACACACAACAACAATCTAAACATCACACACACACCAACACACCCAGGAAGCCAATCAGTCCCCAGCAAACACACATACTACTAAGCCATCACACACAGATGCAGAAGTCTGGGACACAAAAGATGAAACAACATGATCAGAGGAAACAAGACATTGGCAATGTTGAAGTGGAGAATAGAGCATGTATCACAGTAAACAATACCCACACAGTAACCCTTTATTTAGCAAGGACATTGACAAGGCAGACAACAGGAGTAAATATCTTCTTTTTATTGACATTTCACACAGTCATGCAGCAAAAGTCAGACAAGAGCAAGGCCAGTGGCCAGTTCAAAGTGCAGGTGAGGTACATGAGAAGCTGCACAGGCAAGGGGCAAACAGCAGTGAACAGCAAGGCCAGTGGCCAGTCCAAAGTGCAGGTGAGGTACATGAGAAGCTGCACAGGCAAGGGGCAAACAGCAGTGAACAGCAAGGCCAGTGGCCAGGACACAGTGCAGGTGAGGTACATGAGAAGCTGCACAGGCAAGGGGCAAACAGCAGTGAACAGCAAGGCCAGTGGCCAGGACACAGTGCAGGTGAGGTACATGAGAAGCTGCACAGGCAAGGGGCAAACAGCAGTGAACAGCAAGGCCAGTGGCCACTCCAAAGTGCAGGAGAGGTACATGAGAAGCTGCACAGGCAAGGGGCAAACAGCAGTGAACAGCAAGGCCAGTGGCCACTCCAAAGTGCAGGTGAGGCACATGAGAAGCTGAACAGGCAAGGGGCAAACAGCAGTGAACAGCAAGGCCAGTGGCCACTCCAAAGTACAGATGAGGCACATGAGAAGCTGCACAGGCAAGGGGCAAACAGCAGTGAACAGCAAGGCCAGTGGCCAGTCCAAAGTGCAGGTGAGGTACATGAGAAGCTGCACAGGCAAGGGGCAAACACCAGTGAACAGGCAAGGGGCAAACAGCAGTGAACAGCAAGGCCAGTGGCCAGTCCAAAGTGCAGGTGAGGTACATGAGAAGCTGCACAGGCAAGGGGCAAACAGCAGTGAACAGCAAGGCCAGTGGCCAGTCCAAAGTGCAGGTGAGGTACATGAGAAGCTGCAGAGGCAAGGGGCAAACAGCAGTGAACAGCAAGGCCAGTGGCCAGTCCAAAGTGCAGGTGAGGTACATGAGAAGCTGCACAGGCAAGGGGCAAACAGCAGTGAACAACAAGGCCAGTGGCCAGGACACAGTGCAGGTGAGGTACATGAGAAGCTGCACAGGCAAGTCTAGGACATTAGTCGACAACAAGGCCAGTGGCCAGTCCAAAGTGCAGGTGAGGTACATGAGAAGCTGCACAGGCAAGGGGCAAACAGCAGTGAACAGCAAGACCAGTGGCCAGGACACAGTGCAGGTGAGGTACATGAGAAGCTGCACAGGCAAGGTGCAAACAGCAGTGAACACCAAGGCCAGTGGCCACTCCAAAGTGCAGGTGAGGCACATGAGAAGCTGCACAGGCAAGTCTAGGACATCAGTCGACAACAAGGCCAGTGGCCAGTCCAAAGTGCAGGTGAGGTACATGAGAAGCTGCATAGGCAAGGGGCAAACAGCAGTGAACAGCAAGGCCAGTGGCCAGTCCAAAGTGCAGGTGAGGTACATGAGAAGCTGCACAGGCAAGGGGCAAACAGCAGGGAACAACAAGGCCAGTGGCCAGTCCAAAGTGCAGGTGAGGTACATGAGAAGCTGCACAGGCAAGGGGCAAACAGCAGTGAACAGCAAGGCCAGTGGCCAGGACACAGTGCAGGTGAGGTACATGACATCCAGCACTGGGAATGTGTGGTACAGTACCCTGCCATGGTCAGCAACACACTCAGGGCGTCAAAAATGGGCAGTCCATGGTACCACTGTGGGAGAGACATGTGTGTGAGGGTGACCAACACTCAGACTTGGCTGGCAGTATGACTGGGAGGTGGCTGTCTGTCGGGGCCTGTTGGGGTACTGGCTCGGGGAGAGAGAGGCCCAGCTGGGGTAGAGCCATCAGTGTTCTAGGAAGCTTGAGGGCTGCTAGGTCCAGGTGTGGTAGAGCCAGCAGTGGTTTGGGAAGCCGGAGGGCTGCTAGGACCAGGTGGGGTGGTGGCATGTGGAGGTGGACTCATGCTTGCATGAGACACAGTGTGTGTGGGAGAAGTTGGAGGGGTACCCTTCCGCTTCTTGGGGATCTGATATGGCTTCCTGTCCTGGGATTAATGCCAAGTGGGGTGTATACAACAGGCACACTATCACAAAAGCTGGCTCATGTGCAGATGCTGGTCCCCCCTCTGGGGACGTGCTGGATTCTTTGGGACGCTTGGCCCCGGATTGCCTCTGCCCCTGCATCACCTGTTTACCAGGTGTCCCCCCTACAGTGGCCTCCTTTCTCTGCTTCACAGGGCTCTGGATGGGAGTAGATGTTGTGGGTGAACTTGCCTTGGAGCTCTTCTTACGTGTACCCTTAGCAGGCACCTGTTTGTCACTGGGCACGGAAACTGTGTGCTTGTCTCTGCGAGACACTTTTGGGACAGGTGAGTCCTTGGCTGGGGATGCCTCTGAGGCATGTGAGCCTGAGGCCTGCTCCTTGCCATCCTTGCCCTGGGTGTGGCCTGAAGTGCTTTTGCCTCTGCGCTCTGGTGTGGGTTTACCTTTCTGTGGGGATGGTGTCTGCGGCCTGGACTGCTTGGGCTGCTGCTGCCGTGTGCTGCGTGTGCTGTATCTGTCCCTTGATGTCTGGGGTGTGTGGTCACTATCATCAGATGCGGCCACTGGCAGGGTGGTGGGCCTAGGGACTGGAGCTGGACTATGGGATTGGGCAAGTTGAATGGCTGCTGTCACTGCAGAGGAGAGAGACTGTACAGTCCGGTGTAGCCCACCCACGTCGGAATGAACGACCTCCATGTAAGCCACCACCTGTGCCAATTGTTTGTCATGGTCCAGGAAGGCATTGAGGAGAGCTGTCTGACCCACACACAGCTGGCGCAAAAGCTCCACAGACTCAGCACTGATGGCAGCAGGGGGGACAGGGGCTGGGGCAGTGGTGCCTGGGGTGAAGGACACTCTTCCCTTTTTTGTGGTGCGAACATGGGCAGCAACAGTGGGAGTAGCAGGGAGGGTGGGCACTGAACGCTGTGTGGTGGACGTGGAGGCAGAGTCCCCGTTTCCCTCGGACCAAAAGATAGAAGCGTCACCGCCATCGTCAGATGACTTAGAGGTCTGCGTCTCTGGCTGTGAGTCATCTAGAAGACTACGGTCCCCCTCTGATGCGCTGGTGACATCCGTGTCACTATGCTGGTGTGCAGCAGTTGTGCTTGATGCCTCACCACTGGTGTCCGCCCCCTGTCCTTCCGTGCCCATGTGAGATGCTACATGAGAGAGAAATAGAGGTCGGATCAGTACATTTGCATCAAGTTCACAAATATCAGCAAGGGAAGCATCACTAATGATGAACAATCATCCATGTTGGACAACACCATGGGCAGTAACACTGGGCAACCTCAATCCAAACATCGAAATTACCGTGGCATAATGCAAACTTGGCATAATTCACCCATGTGATGGACACACAGCCAATTAGCCTGTTGGTGGCTTCAGCTAACCAGACACACATATCCCTCTGTGCACACCTAGGGCCCTGAGGGGGTAAAAGATTCTACTCACAACATGTTGCCACTGTCACATCTTGAGCCAGCAGAAGTGTCCAACACAGAGACAGACTCCAACATATCCGCACACAATGGCCATGAGCACATGCCATCCACCATGTCATATCTTGGGTCACAACTACAGTTGCACATTGTTGTTAGATGTGTAGCCAGCACAACTCTGACGTCAGGCAATGCACACATTAATGATGGCACACTCAGATCATGCACTCTGCTTGACCCTGACATGGGATGTCCGTGACGACACAAATGAAGATGATACCAGAAGGCCACAACTACAAATATGAACTCAAGGGCCATTACACCAATGACATGGGAAGGTACATGTAGGGGGAATGCATGACAACTGCACCCAACACCGCGGCCACTTACATGCCATTGCATCACACTAGCAACATCACAGCCCTGCACTGGCCCAGGCTTGGAGCACATGCAGCCAAACAACACCCAAAGTCACACTCACAGAATACTCACCACCAGCTTGCTGCTGATGCCCCTTCAGACATGCATCCAGTTCAGGCTGCGTCACAGCTAAAATGCGTGCCATTAGTGGTGTCATGCTGCGCCGCGCCAACCTGTCGGACCGAGGGATCAGCCCCAGTGTCATCTCGGCCACGTTCCTGCTCAGCCGGCAGATGTCATCCCACCTCTTGTGACAGTGGGAGCGCCATCGGTTGGAGACACCCAGTGCACTCACCTTGCATGCAATGGCCCTCCACACAGCCTTGCGCTGGTTGACTTTGAGCTGCAGACATGGGAGACAAGAGGGTGCAATAATCAGTGTAACCTACCACCATTTCACAGTGCAGGAGCATGACACAGACTCATACCAACTTCAGCCATAACTTCAGCAGAGACAACAAATCTGCGACATTCAAACATCATCATGTGTGAAAAACACATTAATGCATGCAGGTATGAGGGTGGACGCAGTACATGCCTATCTCAAAGCCATGCAGGATGCCAGCAGAGAGCAAAATGTGTATGCTGACCACATCTACTGCAAGGGCTTGATTCACAGAACTAACTTACGTCAAAAACGTAAAGTAAACGTAAAGTTAGTACTTTTTAGGTATTCACAGAATACACTTACTCATTTTAGTATTCACAGAATGAACTTACTCATTTCGGTATTCACAGAAGTTAGTAGTCCTAACTTTAGGACTACTAACTTCTGTGAATACCGAAATGAGTAAGTTCATTCTGTGAATACCAAAATGAGTAAGTGTATTCTGTGAATACCTAAAAAGTACTAACTTTACTTTTACGTTTACGTTTACGTTTACGTTTTTGACGTAAGTTAGTTCTGTGAATCAGGCCCCAAGTTTCTGGGAACACCAAGACATGCAGGACATCACTACATATGTCACTGTGAATACTCACTGTGCCCAACACTGTGCAGCCCTCAAAGCACTTGCCCTTAAACTGCCACACTGTGTCATGGATGTCACATTGAGGGACATGACCTCACAAACGCAAACCCTCATCACAAGGCCAGTCGTGTGCAATCTACATCTCTGTAATGGCTCATTGACGGAGAGTCAAGAGGAAAAGCACAGATTTGACACTCTGTACATTCAGTGTTGTGTCGCTGTCTGATTGGGCAGTGAATGTGCAGGCCAGTTGGGGTCACACAGAGGTCCAACGTGGGGCATCTCATCTTTTACATGGAGGGACTATTTGGAAACACAAACAGTGCCAACACATGCAAGTATGTGCACATGCCGGTAGTGATGGAAGGGTCTGGGCACAAGAATGTTGGAATGTACAGTGTCATAGGTGAATGACCAACAAGAGTGTCATCCTGGGGGACTGAGGTCCTGAGCATAGTGCAGAACTAGAGATGAGGCACATATTGAGTGAGAAACAATGCCCTCACTACCCTCTGGACAACTACACTAGCTGAGGTCACAGATGGGCCTGTGAAGGACATCAGGGACACACAAAGACATTCAGACTGAAAATCACTGTCCTGACTCCTGAATTGAAAAGGTGCAGCCACACTGTATGTCTGACAAGACATCACATTTCCCTCACATCTGGATGTGCAGGCAGGCAAACGTGTGGAATAGGCTGAACACACCTTCCCCCTGGAAACAGCATGCTAGGCAGTGCATGACCCAACCCCACACTCTCATGCACATACTGCAGCAGATCAACTTCGTGTGTGCCCCCCCTACACTCTCACTCACACCCTGAGATACTTACCACGACATTAGGTGCACCATACAGCCTTGGATACTGGGTGAGCACCTCGTCCACCAGGACCTCCAGTTCCTCGGGGGTGAAGGGAGTGGCACGGATCTTCTCAGTCCTCGCCATCACTGTGGGCAGGAGACAGCAGCAGCGGCAGTTGGTGGTGAGGGGTGTCAGGCAGCAGTCCCTGGATGTAGCAGCAGGTGAGGGGTATCAGACAGCAGTCCCTGGAGGCAGCAGCAGGTGAGGGGTGTCAGGCAGCAGTCCCTGGAGGCAGCAGCAGGTGAGGGGTGTCAGGCAGCAGTCCCTGGAGGCAGCAGCAGGTGAGGGCTCTCAGGCAGCAGGCTCAGTGAGCTGTGGCAATGTGTGGCTCCCTCACACACATATATAGCCCCCAGGGCTCGTGTCTGTGGTTCTAAGCTGCTGCAATTGGTGTTCCAGGTCTGCCTCATTCAAATCCATCCAATGACCGCCTCCGCTGTGGCGGAGCTCGCCTACCGCGATTTTCAAACTTGCATCAGGCATCCGCGATTGCGCTTCCCATTGGCTGGCAGGGCCTGGTCCATGGCGGTGACACACCGCAGGGGTCTGGCGTGCGGTCCCGCGGTGGTGCATCTTTCAAGTGCATCCAATGACCGGCCCCGCGGTGGCGGAGCACGCCTACCGCGATTTTCAAACTTGCATCAGGCAACCGCGATTGCGCTTCCCATTGGCTGGAAGGGCATGGTTCATGGCGGTGACACACAGCTGGTGGCATGCGGTAGCTACCGCGATTCCGGGCACATGCATTGCTATGAGTTATCCCCTATTGTACACTCAT